>CAODLS013728074.1:0-10084 GCA_948243855.1 Flueggea neowawraea
GACAATAAAACTTCCATGAATAGTTTTTCTTATGTCATCAATTGTGACTTGATAGTAAAACCATAAGGTAAAAAGGATACTATTCTAAAAGGTCCCTAATCGATTGTTATCATAGGAATGATGGCAAGCCAAGGTTAGTATGTTGCTAAGAGGATAATCACGTTTTATTGATTATGGATATGAGATATCACTTAGAACATAGATACATATTAAAGAATATGTATTGGACTAGCCCGCTATGAAAGCACTTCATGGATCAATGTCACAAGTAGCTTTCATACAGTGGTGATGTTTGAGTCCTCTGACTGCAACTCACTATCGGCTCCTACATGAGGAATCACATATTTTGACTTAGTCAAACATTATCCGTAATAGGGTAACAATAAAGACTATGATTGGATATGCCATAAATCTTGTACATGAGTGATGGTAAGAGTGATAGATTTGTTCCTTTTATGAAGAGTAATATCTTTAGGCCACTTGATGAGTAGGATTGATGGAATGTATGCATACTCAAATGAATTTATAAAAGGATTTATCAATGTCATTTGTATATCAATCTACTTGGGATCAAGAAATGTATTAAGAAATATAAGGTTGACATGTGACCATCCTTTATGCTTAACATAGATATCGTGAGACAAAATGACTAAATATCAAACTGTGAAAGGTTAACTCGGATCACCGATGCCACTCGATTTTGGGTTGTCATAATTTATTACTAGATACCACTTATGGACTTTAGGCCTAAGTGTTTTGGGACGAAGCTCATTGCCAATTTCGAGTGGGCCTATTGGGTCACATACTAAAACAAATTGAATTGGATTACAAATGTTCTCTCGTTTGGCAAATGAATTATTAGGATAATTAATTTGATTAATTATTAATAATTCAGGATTTTATAATTTATATCTTATTTATGATATAAGATATAATCCATTAACGTAATGGGCTTTTAATTTAATTCACTTATTAATATTGTTTTGGGTTTATTTATGTGTGACATAAATTTGGCCCATATATATAATAATAGAGTGATTTATTTGATGATAATGTATCATATAATTAAAAGCCCAATAACATAATAAAGCCCTAGGAATTTCGGTCCTATTTTTTAGGAGTTCTTATTCTTGTATGGCAAGAAGAGGCACACCCTAATTAGTTTACTTAATTAATTAGGAACCATATATTCTTGTGTGACAAGAAGATACAAACCCTAGTTTGATTAGGAGGAATTCGACACACTTTTCCTATAAGGGAGAGGGGCTCAATCCTTGGTGGCCAAGGAAGAGGAAATTTGGCACCCAATCAAGGAAGAAATATGGCACACTCTTCCTTGATTAGGGTTGGTCGAATTCTTGAGGGACAAGGAGAAGGTTTTGGCTAACCTTAGTGCACCTATTTAGATTTTTCCATATGCCTATAAATAAAAGCACACCCTTGTCATATTCTTCATGGCTTGGCCGAATTTGTGAGTGTCAAAAACAAAGAGAGAAAATTATTTGTGAGAATTAGAATAGAGATTTTAAGTGCAAGTACACTCCACCAATCCAATGAAGTCTGTTCGTGTGGATACCATTGGTCACGTTCGCGTAAAGGCAACGTGGTTGAAAGGGTTTCGAGTTTATACTAAAAGTTACATCAACATTCCATTCATCCATTCAATTGAGTTTTGGTTTTAAAGTAAAAAAACCCTAACCCTAATCGTGTATGTCAATATGCATGGATCCTTGATGAAATTCTAGGATAAATTTTTTTGTTATTTTCGTTGTGTTATCATTATATGAATGTCATATTTTAGTTACGAATTCCAACAGTATAGGTGTAATATAAGTTTGTTCAGTATCAATGATAAAAGGAAGGGGAATTACTTTAGCATCCCTGAGTTTTACTAAAATCTCATATTACATCCCTCAGTTTTGAAAAGCCTCCTATTAAATTCTTGCCATTAAAAGCCTTTTTTGAAAACTAACGGGACACGTCGGCGACACATGCCAACGTGTCTAGAAAGACAAATTTTTCCTTTTGATAAAGACTTTTTTACCCTTTTATTTAATTTATTATTTTTTAAGAAAAATTATCAATCTTCCTTCTCCACCTCCATCTGCACGATTTCTTCTCTCTCTCTCTATCAACCGCAGTTTCACTTTAAACCAACAAACCCAGATTAAAAACTTCCATTTCTCTTAACAAAAACTGTTAGACACAAAACTCAGTTCACCAAAAACAATTCCAATCACAGATGAAAGCAAAACATGATTCATCACAGATTTATATTATAATCACAACAAAAAATTAATAGGTACAATTAGCACACAAATCCATCAAAGTGTTGAACCAAAATCAAAATTAACAAACTTTGAATAAAAAATCTAAAAATCAAATGATAAAACTTACTAAATCCACAAATCCAAACAAGAAAAATGAAACTGAAAACAAAATTCACAATCAAATTTATACAACCGGGTTATGAACCTTGCATCTTCACCCAATTAAATCCCTTCTCCAAAACCGCTGCAAAAATATAGTTTTAAATCAAATCTCGGTAAAACAAACATGCTTTGAAGCTGAAGAAACCAAGATATTACATCAATAAGCAACAAAGAGAAGTTTAACTTCAAAAGCACAAAAAGGAAAAAGGAATTACCATCCAATAAAAGGCCTGAAAATGGCGAAAAGAGATTAAATTGGACAAGTTCAGGAAACTCTCCACAATCCCATTTTTTTCCTTCAATTCCTCAGCATGATTTAACACTCTTGCCTTAGCCCAATTTGATTCTGAAGCAAATTCAAGCTCAATTTGAGATTCAAGGCTTCAGATTTCCTCAAGAATCAAGAATCATCACCAGGTTTGGTCTCATTCAAGGTCGTCGTCCTCTCTCTTCTAGAAGCCCTTGAAAAATGCCTCCCCAACGGCAACGACACCAACATCAATGTAATATCTCGTCCATTTCGAATAGAATTTTTGTAGCTTTTCGATCTTTTTTTATTTGATCCCTGGAATAATTGGATAATGAATTGACGATCTTTGGATGTTTAATGATGTTTTAGAGCGTATGAAGTCTTTGATTTGTTGATGGAATTCATTCTTGTTGGAAAGAGTTAAGAAAGAAGTGTTGTTGGTGAAAAATGTGGCCCAAAACGCGCGTTAAAGAGTGAAACGCGCACTGGTTTGGCGATACGTCATTCAGTTGTTGTCATTTGAGGAGAAAAGCTGTAGTCTGGTGTGAGACGAGTGTCTCACCCCTTTGCACGTGCGTCTCTCCCCCTGGAAGTCCAAAAAATGGAGCATTTTGATGTGCTTCTTCTTTAAAAACACCCACCCCGACTTCATTCGGCTTCATACACTTTCTTCACCATTTTTTCACCAAAAAATTGTCTGAATCTCTCTCTCTCTCTTTGTCCATCATTGCTCCCAAATGATTCCTTGAGGTAAGGTCATCACTTTATCTTGTTTTCTTCCTTATTTATGTTGCATTTTGTTGGATGGTGTTTGAAAGAGGAAGAGGATGGTTTGAGCTAGGGTTCAAAAATTTGATATAGTCCGTCCAAATGGGTGTTTTTAGATGTTAGTTCTTGTTAGATAAGACCTAGAAGTTCATGATTTTGAGTTGGGTTTTCAAGATTGGTCGAAAATGAACGTTGGTTAGGAAATGGGTTTGAAAATTCAGATTTTTAGGAAACAGTGGTGGTTTTTGAGGTTGTTTGTTGAAATGGAAGTTAGATTCATGTTTAGGAGGATGATTGGAGACAATGTGGATAGGTTATAATGTTGGATTTCGGTCGGTTTGAGATTTGAGACGTTTTGGTATAGTTTTCTGCCGAAAGGACCAAAACTATAATTTTTTATAATTCTTAATGTTTTGAGGACTAGTTCTAATATTTAGCATGCTGGGGAGTAATTTGCAAGTTTTGAGAATTAGAGGACTAATTTAAAAATTTTGACTACTTGGAGGACTAGTTGATAGTTTCAGAATACTTTGATGATTGTTTTATAATTTTGAAAAGTTTGGGGACGAAAACATAATTTTGCATAGGTCAGGGACCAATTTGTAATTTTACGAGATGATTGATTTTTTGGTCAGGAGTATTAGATATTTGTTCGGAATGGATTTTCGAGATTTTGAGTCAGCATTTGCATAACATGCATTTTGGTGCTGCCATAGTACCACCATCATCATATTTTTTATTGTACTCCGATAATTGTTTCAGCTCCGTATTATGGTCTGCAAGGTTAGTCAGACATCAGTGGTGCGCGACTAGGCCATTCAGCTTGGATATCCAGGTGAGTGGAATGACAACTTCAGATACATATGCTATATTTTCTAAAATTATATGTTTTTGAATGTATTTGGACTTGACATATAATCTGAAATAAATAAAGGATAGAAAATCCTAAAAATTTGACTTACGTGAAAACCTTTGTTGTGGAAATTAAATTTTCTTTGGAAATTTTAATGGTTTTTGAAAATAAATATTATATTTTAATATTTATTATAATTTCGGTAACAAACATTCTGTTATGAATTTCAAGGTATACTCTGTAGAAATTGTTCTTTCTGGATTTAAGAATATTTTTCGAGACAAATGATTTGTTCTGAAATAAATTTATTTCCGACGATAATTATTTTGTTCTGAAGTAAATAAAAGGATTTTTTGTAGTAAACATTATGTCTAAAAATAAGTGTATTTCGGCGTAAATACTTTGTTCAGTACTTTGAATATTTTTGTAATAAATATTTCAACATATTTTCGGCAAAACATTCTGATATGGGATACCTAGCTATGTGGTAAGTAGTATTTGGTATACCAATGCTCTGACAAGGCCCTAGTTACCGGCATAAAGGGGTGACCGCGTATCCGACCAGATACATGCTTTATTCTGCTTGGTGGCGGAGTCCACATTATTATTATGTTTTTCTGGTCCCATTGAGTTTTGAAGCTATACTCTGAAATTATTTATGGAATTTATGTATGAAAATACTTATGAAACTTTTGTCTAAAAATTATTTATGAAATTTTGTCTTTGAAAATATATATGAAATTTCTCCCTGAAAATATTTGGAATTTCTCTCTAAAAATATTTTGGGAAAATATTATTCTCTGTAAATATTTTGGGAACATAAATATGAACTTTGGTAAATATTTTGAAAAAGAATATTTGGCTATTTCATATTTTGGAAATTAAATAGTTTATTATTATTATTCAATTTATTCATTTAGTTAATTCGGGTGACTCTTTGTTGTCTGCCTCGAAATGATTTTTTTCAAATATTATAATTCTATATATAGTGTGTATACATATATATATTTATATCTGCATGTGGTGTTTTTGAATGATTTTCAAAACAGTCTCTGTGAGGCACGTATGAGACGTTCTAGAGTGTAGTTTCCTCACTAGAGTTCTTACCCCTTTCTCTCCTGTCTATTTCCCCTGTTTTTATTTTCAGGTGATTTTGGTTAATTGCAATCTATCAACATTCAACACTCAGTGAGGCACTACGAAGTTGCAGTCAGTGCCCTTTTGTTCGGGCTTAGTTATTTATTTTATTAGTGCTTCACACCGGTATACTTGTGGGTCAATGGTCTATATAAGTATTTGGTATTTAAACATGATTTCTTATTAGAAATACTTTTATTCATATGAAATTAATGTTTTAAAGAAATTTAGATTTCTACTTTATTATCTATAATAAATGGTTTTGAAACGGTTTTCTATAAATTAGTTATAAGTTCTGTTTTTCGAGGCTTGTGCGAGATGGGTCAGACTTTCTTAGACATCAACCGTGGTTTGCTCGTGATACCAACATCAACCGATCCTGATCTTGTTGTCTTCCTCTGTCGATTGGGTTGAGCTTTCGTTGGAATCGAGGTAGATAACTCGAACCTACTATTATATACTGTTTATCTGTTAAACTGGTAGTTAGATTCCTTCAGTGTTATTAGATTGAAGAACGAATTTTGAATTATGTTTCAAAATTATTGTTGGTTTTTGTCTGTAATATCTACCGTAAATTTTTTGTATTCAACTTTTTGTTCCGAATGTCATTTTTGCTTCGAGTTCGTCTAGAGCCGAAAACTGAAAGTTGGATTTTTAAAATTTTGATAAAATATTTGAGATCAGCAACCTCAAAAACACTACCTGCCTAAATTTCATCTCAAAATTCTATCAGGAAGGTCGTCAAATCGTCGAAAATCCGATCAAAAAATACTGAGTGAGGCAACACAAATGAATTTGTTCATCCGATAAGAATAGTGACATGGTGATTTGTGATTCGTTCACACGACCCACTCATAAAACGACATATGGCGAAGCAATAATTTTGGTCAAAGTTGACCGAAATAGAAACCAATCACAGATCGACACGTGTCACGTACTGGACCATGTGAACTAAGTGTCGGCAGCCAATAAACATCTGACGCATGTCAAGAGTGACACGTGTCCTTATCAGACGTTGACACGTGGCAATAGAAGCTCGTCGAGTGGCGCGTGCCGAGCGTGAAGCATGGTGGCGGAGCGTTTTGGCGCGTGTGATTTCTTCCAGACGTGTGGTGGCTCGTGACACATGTTTAAACCTCCAAATTTGGTAAAATTTTTGGCAGAATTCAAATTTGGATTTTTCTAAAATTTTTGACATATTTTTCACAATTTTTTGAGTTCAAAAACTATTTTTTCCAATTTTTTTGAATATTAAAAGTGGTTTAAAAATTGTGAAAAATGTGTTTTCTGCCAAAAATTATTTTGGAAATTATTTTTCAAAATAATTGTTTTTTAAAATGTGCAAGTGTGGTTCTCATTTAGATAATTGAAATGAGATTTCAATTATTTGGGGTATACGCGAGTGCGTATATATCCATTTCATTTGTAATTTATTACGAATATGCAAATGAGGGAAAATCATGTTGCATCGAAGGTAGTGCGAATTAAAGAAGAATTTGCATGACTCTCAAAACGAGTATTTTTTTATGGTGGAGGTCATAAAGGGACGAATTTAATTGTGTATTAAGTAAGCAATAGTGATGAAGGAAACACTTAATTCATAAAATATTATGAATTCTCATCACCAATATTGGTTAAAGGCATTGGTCTATACTAGAATTTCATGAAAATATGATTCCCTAAGTATCGTGGAAATATACTTAGAGATTCTAGAAAATAAAAACGTTTTGATATTGGTATGTCCAATATTAAATCATGGTAGCAGGCAAGTGCACCTATCGAAATGTAGTATGCGAATCTATGAGTACCGAGTGTCGTATCCCATAGAGACTAAGAGAACTAGCTACTCACCTTCGCTCTATTATCTAGCCGAAAAATTAAATGATTTCTAACAGATAAAATAAATGAATGGAGACCAACACAGAGGCAAAAACGCACCATTAAAAGGATAGAACAATAGACGGGGAACGACACCTAGACGCTGAATCCCCATAGACCGAACTAAGTGACAATGAATCGTTGTTCGAACAGTTATTCAGGCAATTGGACCGTGGAAATTCCTACAATATATTAACGACTAGGTTGATTAAACAGAATCTCTTCCTAATTAAAACCCCTATTGTTGCATTAGCACACTGTTCTGTGAATTTCACTATTAGGTTTGACCATAATCTAGAAGATTTATGTCGACCTATCTCTAGGTTTGCATGCAACTCCTCTCAATTATGAGCGATCTATCATACACAGAATCTCTCGATTGTACATGCATGAATCAATATTGGAATCGAAAGGCTAGCAAAAATCAACTCAGCAATACACAATATAAATCATAATTGAGTCGCAATTCCATGAATTAACTGAATAAACAACAAAACCCAATAGTCACATAATCAATCTAAGGTTCATTATATCTAAGTGCACAACGAAATCAGTTCATAGGTCTAGAGAGATATACAACAAAACCAAAGAGAAATCTAGAGAGAGAAGGAAAACCCATGATGAATCCTCCAATTCTTCGCGAAATCCCTTCATTCTTGATGCCCAATGGTGTTCTCCTTTGTTCGCACCTTCTCTTTCCTCTAAATATGTGTATTTTGTGTCTCCAAGTCGGCTCCCCCTCTTCCAATGCCGAAACCCACTTAAATAGGCGAAGTAGGGCGTCTAGGGTAAGCCACGGCCTGACACGGACATTACACGGCCGTGTCTTTCGTTCCCAAACCGTGTCTTGCTTTAAAACTTTGTCATTTCATCTCTTTGACACGTTTGGTCCTGAAACTTGTAAGACACGGACATAACTTAATTTACACGGCTGTGTCTTTGACTCCAAGGCCATGTCCTGTATTCTGAATGTGCAATTAACTCTGGCGAATAAGACACAAACAAAACATAATATTACACGGTCGTGTCTTTATCTTCAAGACCGTGTCTTTGTCCTGGATGAAATTACACGGCCTTGTCATGCAGTCATAAACCGTGTCTTTCCAGTGGTGCCTTAGACTTTGCAGTTTGTTCTCCATTTTTGTCTGTTTTTGCGTAATTCCATCAAGACACTATTAAACGACCTGAAAAACAAAATATGAATGATTAAAGTACCAAAACTCATCAATAACGCTCGAATAATAACAAAACAATAAGAAATCAACGGTAAAAATATGTATAAACGAGCGTTTATCAAACCATGATCGCGGAAAAAAGATCATGAGAAGTGGTAGATTCACTTTAAGGTTGTTTTAATTCTAGAAAATTTGGGTATGCCCACTTACGAATTCTATTCTAATATATTGGATTGTGGTCCATTATATATCCAAATTGGTAGGTATAAGCTTAATGCTATATGCGTTTAGAATTATGTAGGGGATATTTAAGCATTATTTATGTGTTAATGTTGCCCATTGTTGATGTACGTGTATTGACACTGAGACTGATTATTTGGATTGCATGTTGGTTCAATAAATGATGATGATTTCATTTATTGGTTTTGGGTTGTTGTTGTTGTATTAATTTGCCTTAATTTAATGCAATATTTTTTATATGTTGAATATATTGTCCAATTATTGAGTTTGTATAAATAATTGAGATGACTAATATGGGTTCCCCTAAGTCAAGCAAACTTTAAAAGTGAATCAAAACAGTCATTATTTACTGTCTATAAAATTAAATATAGTATAGTTAATTATTAAGACCGAGATGGTAAATGTGCACCTAGTGTACATTTCGATTCAAAGCTTAATAAGAGGGTATGCTAGTTTAATTTTGGTTGGATAGTAAATATATGTGTATTGCTATGACTTACTTTTGTGCAATTATGTCTTGTTGTTTATCAAGTTTATTCGTGATATTCACCAATTGTAAAATCGATTGATGCCGAACCATACGAGAACGTATGTTGAGCTATTTTGGGCTTAGGCGGCAACAACCGTAAATCCTAGATTATGAAAATCTAGAGTGTACTCTGAGAGCAAAAGTTCGTACCCCTTTGAACTTGGCTAAGGCTGAATTCAAGGAGGAGTAGTATACCACTCAATACATTTATGGATTGTAATGCCTACAGACGTGGAAGTAAGAAAATTCCAATATGTCCATCATCTTGTAAGTACCAAGGATGATGAAATCACTTTGGCTGTTTTTACAAGTATCGAGGTGCAATAATTTTGTAAATGACATTTAATGAATAGTTAGTTTGAGTGAAACTAACTAAGCTCGTGGTCTATGACCATCAACACTGATACTTGTTACAAGTATCCTAATCATGTGAGTAAAGACATAAAGCCTATATGATTAGAGAGCTAGTAATATTGGTCATAAATTTGTCAAAGACGACGTCCAAAGTTTTTTTTTCACTTTTTTTCCTACAAGTTAAGAGCAAATCGAGTTGCACCTAACCCACACTAATCTCAAACGTGAGATCGTGATGAATTCGATAACATTTTATTCTATTGGAGAAATTCCAATATAAAGGCAAGGAAAATGTTTAAGAACCTTAAGTCATTAAGAAGTGAAGATAAAACATATTTTTTTGAGTAAATCCTTGAACATGAACAATGCCAATATTTTGTGCGTAAAATATTCACTACCAAAGATGCACAATATGTGAGACGATGCACCTTTGAGGGTATGTTGCTCAGACTCACGCAAGTGAGAAGA
>CAODLS013728556.1:0-16635 GCA_948243855.1 Flueggea neowawraea
CACTAGGTGGAGATGTCGAAAGGTTGCTGAGTCGAAGTTAACCTGCAATCATAGAAACAAGACAACATAGAAAAACAAAGGGGTCAAACCCAGTGAGTGAGGGACAACACTCCAGATCGCCTCATTTGTGCCTCACAAAGATTGGTTTGATTTGAAAACTACCACATGCAGATATAAGAAAAGGTATATATATATATATATATATAAGACAACACAGAAACACAAAGGGGTCAAACCCAGTGAGTAAGGGACAACACTCCAGATCGCCTCATTTGTGCCTTACAAAGACTGGTTTGAAAACCATTTGAAAACTACCACATGCAGATATAAGAAAAGGTATATATATACATATATGTATATATATATATGTATGTATATATATATATGTATGTATGCATGTATGCATACACCCTATATACATAGTACAGTTCGGAAGAAATGTTTCGAAAACGTTTACACCCAAGGCAAACACATGCACTTTCGCAAAACGATACTACTAGTATCATATTCAAAACAGAGTACATGTATTATGGGACCAATAAAACGTGGTGTGATCTATGCCACTTTATCACCATATAATGATTGTGGACTATGCCATTAATCCAAAAACCAATTATGTATTGGGTCGGAGCAACATGGCTATCGTCAACCTCGATAGCTGAGTTATATCATGCATTGGTATACCAAAGGCTACGTACCCTGTAGCGAATGCGTCCCATAATAAAAAACAATTATATCCAAAAACAGAGCATGCAACTCATAGTCAAAAACAGACGAAAACACACACACACACACACACACACACACACATATATATATATATATATGTGTGTGTGTGTGTGTGTGTGTGTAAATTTTTCAAAAACAAAGAAGTGAATATTTATTCACATAATTCAATTATTTAATTAACCAATCCTTAGATTAGTCAGGTATCAAATATGTGTTAAACACATCAAAAACATAAATAGTTTCGAGACATAGGCTATGTGTCTGAAGCTGCCATCCACTCACCTAGATGTCGACAGCTCTAAGACCCGGTAGCACTATCGGGCGACTGCTCCCTCTGACAGGAATACGAAACTAAAACAAATATATTAGCAACAAAAACATATCAGAAACAAATTCAGCAAAACATTGGTACTGTGATTTTACCGTAATGCGTGCACATGCATATGATGGCTCAATTGCTCAAACAATGCCCGAAAACTCATTTCGGTCAAAGATCCAACTTTCTTATCCCATAAATCAAAATCTATGTAAAATTATGATTTGGTCCCCGAATTTTGTAAAATTAGAAACTAGTCCCAGGGGCCTCGTAAAATTACAATTAATCCCAAAAATATCAGGATTTAATAATTAATCCCCAGACTTTAAAAATTTAATAATTAATCCTCTAAATAACTCAAATTACAAATATATCTCAAATTTTCCAAAAATTGCAAATTTATAAAAAAATTCTCCAAAATTACAAATCTATCCCATACTTTCCTAAAATTACAAATCTGACCATCCTAGCCAAATATCAATTTAGTCCCTTAATTAAAATCAAAAAATAACATTTAAATTAAAGTCCCCGCGATGAAAAAATATTTCCAAAAATACCCCCAAATTTATTTAATTAATTATCCAAAAAAAACACGGGGCATTACATTATTCCCCCCTCAAAAGAAATTCGTCCTCAAATTTTGAAATAATTAAAGTCATACTAAGATTAATACTAACTTCCTCTCGAATTTGAATTACCCAGCTAACTATCGACTAGCTAACCATCATGCAATCATGCAAAAAAAAATATGCAAAGACAAAGATAAAGACAATGACCTAGGAATCAGCAGAAATAAAAAAAATGTGGATATCTGCGTCGCATCTCATCCTTAGACTCCCAAGTAGCCTCCTCTACAGAATGATGTCTCCAAATCACTTTTACTGATGCTATCTCATTGTTCTGCCACCTCTTAACTTGTCCATCGACAATCCTTACGAAATCCTCTTCGTAGGATAAATCAGATTGAATCTCAATAGACTGAGGTGCCAGAACGTGAGATGGATCATGAACATATTTTCTCAAAAATGATATATGGAACACCGGATGAACAGAAGGAAATTTAGGCGGCAACACCAACTCATACGCAACAGACCCTACACGACCATTGATCTCGAATGGACCAATGTACCTCAGACTCAACTAACCTTTCTTCCTAAATCTCATCACACCCTTCGTCGGTGACATCTTGAGAAATACATGGTCCCCAATTTTAAATTCTAGATGCTTACGCTTTGGGTCTGCGTAACTCTTTTGTCGACTATGAGTGGTCTGGATCCTCTGGATCCTCTACTGGATCATCTTAACCTTCTTAGTAGTCTCCAAAATAATATCTAATCCCAGTGGCCCTCTCTCTCCGACCTGAACTCAACATAAGGGAGATCTACATTTCCTACCATATAATGCCTCATACAGGGCCATTCTAATACTCGAATGGTACGAGTTATTGTATGCAAATTCAACCAATGGTGAGTGAGAATCCCAACTCCCAACAAAATCCATAGTGCACGCTCTCAACATATCTTCCAAAGTTTGAATCGTACGCTCGGACTGACCATCAGTCTGCGGATGAAATGTTGTACTGAAATCCAATTGAGTACCGAATTCTTCTTGTAGTTTACGCCAAAATTGAGACGTAAACTGAGGTCTTCTGTCCGACACTATAGAGACTTGTACTCTATGTAAGCATACAATTCGATTGACGTATAATTTTGTCAATCGTACTGCTCCATATGTCGTCTTAACAGGTAGAAAATGTGCCGATTTCGTCAATCGGTCCACAATTACCCAACTGGAATCATATCCCAAAGATGTCCTTAGTAACCTAACCATAAAGTCCATCGTAATATGATCCCACTTTCACTCCGGAAGAGGTAACTGTTGCAACAGTCTAGAAGGATGCTGGTGCTCAAATTTAACCTGCTGATAGGTCAAACACCGACTGATAAACTCTGATATATCCTTCTTCATTCCTAGCCACCAATAGGACTCTCGGAGATCTTGATACATCTTAATGTATCCTGGATGTACGTAATAGGTAAAGTTGTGACCCTCGATCCTAATCTCCCGCGTAATCCACCAGAAGATGGTATGCATAACCTCACTCCGAACCAAAGTACTACAGAGTCATCCACATGGAATCCAGGAATATCGAAGGACTTAACTTTCTCAATCAAACTTTGGAACTTAGAATCCTTCTTCTGAGCCTCCCTGATTCGATCCACCAATATAGGCAGCCTCGATATGTCGAAACAACACCCCTGAGTCATCAAACTATAGCTCAACTCCTAACTCCATCAGACGCTGCCATTCAGACACAACAGAATGTCTCTCAATAGTGATATGAGCTAAGCTACCCATCAACTTCCTACTCAAAGCATCGACAACAACGTTAGCCTTGCCAGGATGATACGATATAGTACAATCATAATCCTTTAGCAACTCTAGCCAATGTCTCTGCCTCAGATTCAGGTCTCACTGCCCAAAAACATTCTTCAGACTCCTATGATCTGTTAAGATCTCAAAAGTCTCTTTGTACAAGTAATGCCTCCAAATCTTGAGTGCAAACACAACTGTCGCTAACTCTAAGTCGTGTGTCGGATAATTTTGCTCATACCTCTTGAGCTGTCTCGAGGCATAGGCAATCACCTTGTCATGTTGCATCAACACACAACCCAAACCAACCCTCGAGGTATCACAATACACTGAAAATCCTCCAAAACCTGAAGGCAAACCTAACACTAGTGTGCCTATCAAACACCTCTTCAAATTTTGGAAGCTATCTTCACACTTATCTGTCCAGAAAACTTAACTCCATTTTGCTTCAACCGAGTCATAGGAGATGCAATCCTGGAAAAATCCTGGATAAACCTCCTATAATACCCAGCCATGCAGAGAAAACTCTGAATCTCGATAACGGTCTTAGGCCTCTCCCAATGAAGTACTGCCTCTACCTTCTTTGGATCTACCATAATCCTATCTCTAGACACTACGTGTCCTAGAAATGCTACCTGATCTAGCCATAACTCACATTTCGAGAACTTCGCATACAACTGATGCTCTCATAAAGTCTGCAAGACTGACCTCAAGTGATCCTCATGCTCTTCCTTACTTCTCGAGTACACCAAAATGTCATCAATGAATCCTATAACAAATCGGTCTAAGTATGACCTAAACACTATGTTTATCATATCCATGAATTTCGCTGGTGCATTAGTTAAACCGAATGACATCACAAGGAACTCATAGTGACCATACCTAGTCCGAAAAGTTGTCTTCAGAATATCTTCACCCCTGATCCTCAGCTGGTGATATCCTAACCTGAAGTCAATCTTAGAAAATCAATGTGCACCCTGCAACTGGTCAAACAGATCATCTATCCTTGGAAGCGGATATCTGTTATTGATTGTCACCTTGTTCAACTGTCGGTAGTCAATACACATATGAAGGCTACCATCTTTCTTCTTAACAAATAACACTGGAGCACCCCAAGGTGAGACGCTCAGTCTAATAAATCCCTTATCCAATAAATTCCTCAACTGAGCCTCTAGCTCTTTGAACCCTGCTGGTGCCATCTGATACGGTGGAATCGATATCGGATCAGTACCAGGCTGTACCTCTATGGTAAACTCAACCTCTCGTCCAGGCAAAAGTCCCGGTAACACATCGGGAAACACATCAAAAAATTCTCGTATTATAGGTACGTCCTCTAAACTCAACTCCGAACTAGGTGGCTCGGTGAGTATAAAAGCCAAGTACGCCTCACAACCACGTCGAATCATCCGTTCAACTCTAACAGCTGGTACATACCCCTGCACGACACTGTCACGCTCACCCTGATAAAAAAATCATTTTGACCTAGAGGTCAAAAGCATACTCTCTTCGCAAAATAATCTAAGGTAGCGTGCCAAGTTGAAAGCCAATCCATGCTGAGTATCACATCAAACTCTCTCATACCCAACACTGCAAGATCGACATTCAACTTGTACCCCTCAAAGGCAATCACACAATCTCGAACCTCAGAATCAACTATCATATTGTTACCTAAATATGATGAAACCTCTAGTACTCTGGCTAATAGATACACCACTAAACTAGTATGCTCAATAAAATATGGTGTGATGAATGAGTGAGACGCACCGGAATCAAATAAAACATAAGTAGAAACACCAGAGATGAGTAACGTACTAGTCACGGCAGCATTAGAGGTATGCACCTCCTGACAAGTCAAAAGGTAAACGCGGGCCTGCCCACTGGTAGCTTAACTACTCGGTCCAGCCTGTCCACAACCGCTTCCCTACCCAGTCTGGATACGGGCTCCAAAAACTATGGTGCCTTTGCTTGCCCCTCTGCCAGGTCCAGTACTGGCAGTGCCTGAACCTTCTGCTATTGACTGCACTGATTGTGTCCCGATCCACGCCTCAAAGGACACTCAGCAACCTTGTGCGTAGGCTGCCTGCAGTTAAAGCAGAGACCTGGTGCCTTGCTACAAATGCCAGGATGTCTCCTCCTGCAAGTCTCACAAATGGAATATGAACCTCCATTGCTTTGGCCTCCAGCACGCCCAGCTGGCTGCGCTACACTGCTACTCTATGACCCATATCTCTGCCTCTGACTTTGCCCCCCCAGAGAACTATTTGTGTCTCTGATTAGATTGACTACTCTGATCATGACCCTGATGGCCTCCCGATGCACCTTTCGTCTTTGCCCTCTTGAGCTCTTTCGGCTGCCTCTCGTCCTGATACTCCATACCTCTCACAGCCTCTGAAATCTGAGCAACAGTGGTCAATCTCCAGGTTGCTACCACCCTCCTTATCTTAAGTATCAACCCATTCAGGAATTTCCTTGCTAAGGCCTCCTTACTACGGGCCTCCGCTGGTGCATATCTGCTCAGCTCCCTGAATCGGTTATCATACTCACTAACAGTCATACCAGGCTCTTGCCAGAACTCACTGAGCTCATCTGCCTTCATATCCCTCTCACTCAAAGGAATAACAGATAGTGTAAGCTCACTCTTAAACTCTTCCCAAGAATGTATTCCCCTAAGCCTCCTATCTTGCCACCATCTAGCGGCTCGACCGTCCAACAGAAATGAAGCCAACCTAACCCTCGCCACATCATCGGTGAGCTCCATTGCCTCAAAACATTAATCAACCACGAAGGTAAAATCTTGGGGATCCACTCCCAACTTCCCCAAAAATATCGAAGGAGAAAGCTTCATAAACCTAGCCAAACGAGATTCAGCATCTCACTGAGGTACTACCAGAGTCACAATAGGTGCAGGCGCAACTATCTCTAGCTGAGGTGAAGGAACAAGTGGTGTTGCAGTCACTGGCAGAACTGGTTGCCCCTTAGCCGCCTGACCAACCAAAAGAGCATTCACATGCACAAGAACATGCGTGAACCGCTCAAGAGCATCCGTTAGACCTACAGGTGGCGGCTATGATGCTGGTGCCGCAACCTCTGGCACACTAGCCGCGTAATGATGATTAACGACAGACTGAGCGGCGGCCTCTACTGGCAGATGCCTAGGCCTCCCACAGCCTCTACCACGTGGAGAATCCATATCTACAAACAAAGCAAATCGTGTAAGCAAGTATCAATATGCATGTAACTGCCACAATACCAGAACGTAGATTAAAGAATATACAGAGGCAAATCAGACGGACTCAATCAAAGATACTTATGCTCCACACCGACCCCAGACTTACGAAAACCTAGTCTCTGATACCACCTTTGGTATCAGAATACATAACGACCTCAGACTTACGAAACCTAGGCTTTGATACCACCTTTGTCATGACCCATTCCCAGGACCATGACCGGCATACGAGCTGAACTGTCTATGGGACCCTGACCCATCTCGCACAAGCCTCAGAGATTCAGAAACTCTACCAATTCGTTTATTTATTAAAATATTTTTAATAAATAAAATCATTTATGAGAAAACCATATATATATATATATATACATATGAAAATATAGCATACGCAAAATCATATACAAAACGATCTAATCACAAATCAAGTACAAAAAGTCAAAACATAAAGACCCCGAACCCAACAGCATCTCGGTGCAGAGCTCTAAAACCAAACGAAGTAGCCCGGGAAAAAGGGAGCTACTAACCAAAAATATATGTGTCCCACTGGGTGGAGATGTCCAAAGGTTATTGAGTTGAAGTCAACCTGTAATCATAGAAACAAGACAACACAGAAAAACAAAGGGGCCAAACCCAGTGAACGAGGGACAACACTCCAGATCACCTCATTTGTGCCTCACAAAGACTGGTTTGAAAACCATTTGAAAACTACCATATGCAGATATAAGGAAAGGTATTTATATATATGTATACAACCTATATACATAATACAGTTCGGAAGAAATGGTTCAAAAACATTTACACCCAAAGCAAACACGTGCACTTTCACAAAATGATACTACTAGTATCATATTCAAAACAGCGTATACGTATTATGGGACCAATAAAACATGGTTTCGTCTATGCCACTTTACCACCATATAATGATTGTGGACTATGCCACTAATCCAAAAACCAATCATGTGTCGGGCCAGGGCAACATGACCATCGTCAACCCTGATAGCTAAGTTATTTCATGCGTTGGTATACCAAAGGTTACGTACCCTGTAGCGAAGACATCCCATAATCAAAAATAATTATATCCAAAAATAGAGCATGCAACTCATAGTAAAAAACAGACGAAAACATATATATAAATATATATATATATATATGTAAATTGTCCAAAAACAAAGAAGTGGATATTTATTCACATAATCCAATTATTTAATTAACCAATCCTTAGATTAGTTAGGTTTCAAATATGTGTTAAGCACACCAAAAACATAAATAGTTTTGAGACACAGTCTATGTGTGAAGCTGTCATTAACTCGCTGGATGTCGAAAGCTCTAAGACCTAGTAGCACTATCGGGCGACTACTCCCTCTGATAGGAACACGAAGCTGAAACAAATATATCAGGAACAAAAACATATCAGAAACAAAGTAAGCGAAACATTGGTACTGTAGTTGTACCGTAATATGTGCATATGCATATGATGGCTCAACTGCTCAAACAATTCCCGAAAACTCATTTTGATCAAAGATCCAACATTCTTATCCTAGAAATCAAAATCTATGTAAAATTATGATTTGATTCTCGAACTTTGTAAAATTACAACTAGTCCCCGGGACCTCGTAAAATTACAATTAATCCCAAAAATATAAGGAATTAATAATTAATCCCCAAACTTTAAAAATTTAATAATTAATCCTCTAAATAACTCAAATTACAAATATATCTCAAACTTTAAAAAAATTGCAAATTTTGCTTAAATTCTCCAAAATTACAAATCTATCACATACTTTCCTAAACTTACAAATCTGACCATCCTAGCCAAATATCAGTTCATTCCCTTAATTAAAATCAGATAATAACATTTATACCGAAGTTCCCGCGATGAAAAAAATATTTCCAAAAATACCCCTAAATTTATTTAATTAATTATCCAAAAAAATACCGGACATTACATCCTTATTCTCATATCGCTTGTATATGTTTTGACATAAAAATGATGATTTAAAATATTAAATGATTTTATTAAGCCTACTTGCATGTTGTTTGTCTTGGTTGCAAATGGTTTCGAAATGATTTTCGAAAGGCTATTATTGTATAGCGTCTATATATATATACTTATGAGTATTGCTTGTGGTATTTGCGAACTGTTTTCAAAACAGACTCTGTAAGGCTTGTATGAGGTGCTCTGGAGTGTTATTCTCCACTGGGTATAACCCCCATTTTATTTATGTTTTTGGATGAATCTATCTTCCAGCTGCATAGATTTTGGCTTCGGCGTTCTTTCCGCATCTCGGACACCCGTGAGGAGATATTTTGGTTAGTGATGCCTATTGTTCGGGCTTCTTTGGTTTTGTTAGAGCTCCATACCAGATTACTGTAGGGTGTTGGGTTGTATGTATACTCTAATATATTTATTGTGTTTGATTTTACCAGAGTATATTATATATACATTTTGGTATTTATTTATATATTGCTTTATATATAAATCTGTTTAAAATTAATAAATATTTTTCCATAAATGTTTTGGAAATTAAATGATGGATAGCAATTCTGACTCTTTGGAAGGCTTGTGCGGGATGGGCCGAGCTTCCATAGACGGTCCACCTCGTCCGCCGGTAATGGTCCCGGGAATGGGTCGTGACAATATCAATTCAATGATGGTGAAAAATAATAAAGAACTAAAAGTACCTGACAGTGCGACTGTGTTACGACATGGCCATGCCATAAGCACAAAAATGACAACAGAGGCTCCAAAGGTAACTATTTCTTTACTTAATACAATCAAGCATGAGCCCAAATCTGTTAGGTTCTTGAAAAACTTTTGCGCCAAGAAAAAGAAAGCAAAAAAGGAAAGTGTGGTGTATGTTCCAAAGAATGAGTCTATCATAATTCATAAGAGCTTGCCACCAAAGAAGAAAGATCAAGGTGCAAAGATTTATGTGCTCAATGAAAAGAAATGATAAAGATTCAACCTTTGTCCAGCTAAGATAATGTTAAAGAAGAGCTTCTTGGGAGGCAACCTAAGGTTTTTATCAATTTTTGTCTTTTGAATTTTGGATTTATTTCAATCATTCTTGTTATTTGAATTTTGTTTTATGTCTTCTTATTTTCTTCCTTGATCTTTTTCTTGGAATTAATTAGACTTGGTTGCGAGTTTGGTGCTGTTTGAATGTGTGAATTAGGTGCAATTTAATTTTGAGACTAAGTGTGGGGAAGATTAATGGCATGGAAGAATTTAAAGGAGAGCCACTTGACTATGCATAAAAACGATGGTGTTTTGGCAAGCTAAAAAAAGGCAGCCAACACGTTGTCGTTTTTGTAAAAGGAACCCAGAAGCAGTGCGCACCAACAAGATATTAGGTCAAAATCAGGTTCAAAATAAAGGATGGAAAAATTTGTAACTTGTTGATGCAAGTGCCTACATAATCGTCCACAACAAGAATAGGAACCCAATCCCATCTTCTTCTGTGTTTCAATTTGGTAAAGCCCTAAATCACCAACAGCCATCCCGCCGCTTCTCGGAGAACAACGCCATCTGCTACCTTCCATCGGAACGGATCGTAACTGTCGTTCCCTTTGATTCAATGGAAGCCACCTTTAATCGCGTTTTCATCTCTGTCACTATTCAGTCACGGCTTTCGTCCTTGCTCGGCCTCAAACGTCGTTACCATGAAAAGTAGAGAAGCTTCTCTTTTCCCTTCCTCTTTTATTTTATATTGTCTTATAACATTAAGGACAATGTTAGCTTCAAGTGTGGGGAGGGGAATGCTTTGTTTGTTTATTTGGTATTATGTTTTTCTGTTTTTGTATGTTGTGACTTCTCTTGAAATTTTTAGCGAATTCTGTGATTTTTTGAGATTATTTTTCAAGCATTTTTGTCATGTTTAATTTTTGGTTGCATTTTGCATACTTCATTCTGTTGTTGCATGCATGCCCTACTCAGTTTATATGTGCTATGTGGTCTTGTCCTTAATTTTTGACAACTTAGATAATCAAATGTCTTGAAACCTTAGACCCTTTATATAACCATTTATGTATAACTTGGATTTCTATGCACCTTAACTTCAAGAAAAGACAACCCCTAGTACTAGAACTGAAAAGGTTTAGTTTGGATCCACATGCAACCATGCGATATTTTGAGACTTCAAATACTTTATTTTCTTGTTGTGTGCAATTAATCAGTCATAGTGATACCATACTGAGATTTGTTATGAAGTTCATTTCAAAAACCACACTTTTCTTAATTAAGACATGAAACGATGAAAGGAATTGCCATTTGTTTTGTCCTTTTTCTTGACTATCTACCTTTTTATGTTAATCCCTAGTTCACCCCCTTGAGCCTTGACCTTTTCCTTGTTTTAAACCCATTTAACCATCCCCATTTTTATTCTAAACCCTCAACAATTGCACCCTAAGTTGAGATATTTTTATTAGTGATAAGTTGCCAAATTAAATTTTTGTGTTAATGTTGTGATTTAATGTTTGTTTGGACATGTGTTTCGAAGGATTTTATGTTTATATTGTAATGGAAGCATGGCTTCCCAAGTTTGAATTTGTTTTAGGTAGCCGTGTTTCAACAAAGTAAAACACATGTAGTTCCCTTTATTGGTGTGCATTAACACTATGTACGTTTATGTGGATGGCAACTATCACTTGTTTTTATCATTTTCTCTCAACTCATTAAACCTTGGTTTAGCCCATTACAAGCTTATCTAAAGTCCTTTTTTGATCGGTGATTTGGTTTGAACTCTTATAGTGGTTACGATTTGACTTCATAGCAAATCTTGGAAAGACCCACTATGAATTAATCTGAGCACAAATACCTAACATAAATACTTGAAGAGATGGAATGTAACCTGTGAGGGTATGAATTTGACTATCCCTTTTAAGGGCATTACTAGTGTGGAGATAATCTTTTAAGGTTATCGGCTAACCTAGCGTTAGTTGTGTTTTCTTTTAAATCTTCGGTGCATATCGATTTGGGTAGTATGCTATGTGGGGGTAAAAAGGGTGATTGAAAATTAAGGTTCTTGATTGTTTTGGATTATTGAATGCTTAAGAACAAAATTTGTCTAAGTGTGGGAAATTTGATAGGTTGCATTTCATGCATATTTAATGTTGCATTTTATGTTTGGTTTGCGTGATGAATTGTTATTATTTGTGTGTTTATATGTTATGTTTGCTTGTTTGGTTGTTTAGGTGAATGATGGTTGTGATGAAATGATGTTGTTTTGGATGTAACTAGTTCTAGATTGCACTATGACATGACCATGTCATAAAAGACGAGCTAACTGGCATGTTGTTGTCACATTAGGCCACATGTTTTGGGAGCTTAGACCTTGGGATTTGACCCTTATGGACGAAAAATAGAAGGCTTCTATTAGTACCTATTTTTGGAACAATAAACCATCATTATTATTATTATTAGGCTTTTGTATTAATTAGATAATTAGGTTTTTAAGAGAGCACATATATAAACTGATAAACGCCTATTCATACATCTTTATGTGCATTGATTCATATTATTTTGAATACGAATTGAGTATTTATCATAAGTTTTGGTACTTATATGTCTTATATTGTGATTTTCAGGTTTATTGATGTTGTCTTGATGAATCGAATGAAAGCAAGTCAAAATGGGGCTTGAACGATGACATTTGAGGCATTTGGAGTGAGACACGGCCTAGGTTTCATGAGACACGTCCGTGGAAAGGCTTGAGGAGGAAAAACCGTGCAAAACTGAAGCTCTACGAACTAGAATTGCAGTCCACGGTCGTAGCCTTGCCCATGGACACAAGCACAGTGGTGGACAAGACCGTGTACTATACTGGAAGAAAGAACCACCTCAAACACAGACAAGTATTAATGGACACGGACATAATGGCCTTGAACACGAACAGGATTTCATGTCCGTGTCTTATGGAATCCCCAGATTCGTTTGTTTTCTGCAGCACACGGACAGGACATGGTTGGGCACGGTCGTGGCCGTGCCCGTGTCTTACCCCAGACGCCCTAATTCGCCTATTTAAGTGGGTTTCAACATTCTTTCAAGGGGAGTTGACTTGGAGACACAAAAACACATTCATTGAAGGTCAGAAGATGTGGGAAGCTCGAGGAGAACCAAATCGGCATCAAGAATGAAGGGATTTCGCGAAGAATTAGAGGATTCATCATGCGTTTTTCTTCTCTCTCTAGATTTCTCTTTGATCTTGTTGTATATCTCTCTAGAGCTACGAACTAATTTCGTTGTGCACTTAGGCGTGATGAACCTTAGATTGATTATGTGACTATTGATTTTTGTTGATTATTCAGTTAATTCATGGAATTGCAACTCAATTATGATTTATACTGTGTGTTGTTGAGTTGATGATTGCTAGCCTTTCGATTCCAATATCGATTCATGCATGTGCAATCGAGAGATTCTTTGTATGATAGATCGCTCATAATTGAGAGGAGTTGCATGCAAACCTAGAGATAGGTTGGCATAAATCCTTCGGATTAGGGTCAAACCTAATAGTGAAATTCATAGAGCTGAGTGTTAAAGCAACGATAGGGGTTTTAATTAAGAAGAGATTCATGTTAATCAACCTAGTCGTTAGATGTTAACTAACTCGATAGAGAGGTTAATATACCTTAGTAATTTCCATGGTCCAATTGCATGAATGATTGTTTGAATAACGAGTCGTTGTCACTTAATTCGGTCTAGGGGATTCAGCGTCTAGGTGTCGTTACCCATCGATTGTTCTATCCGTTTAACGGTGCATTTTTGCCTCTGTGTTGGTCTCCATTCATTTATTTTATCTGTTCAAAATTGCTTAATTTATCGGCTAGATAATAGAGTGAAGGTGAGTAGCTAGTAATCTTAGTCTCTGTGGGATACGACACTCGGTACTCATAGGTCCACTTGCTATAGACGATAGGTCAACTTGCCTTAGTCTCTAGGTGTAGGCCGACGAGCATACCATAAACTCTTTCTTTAGATTTGGCAGCTCTCTTCTTCCAATTTTGTGACGTTGAACAACATAACTTATTCATCTTTTGTGGCTTTCTTCCTTTAGTAGTGTAGCCAAATGGTTCTCTAGTCAGGGTATCTTTGAAATTCAATCTAATTAGGTTGTGAGACTTATGTTCTTAATTTTTATTAAGTTTTTGAATATTTATTCGGTTTTTGTGCTTTAGCTCCTTTATTATTATTTATGTTGATAGATTAATAAAGGCTCATTGATTGATTGACTGAAATAATATAATGCTATTTAAGATTGATTAAGCGATTCTCATTAATTCTAATATAGGTAATGAATAACTTGAATGCATGTGGTTGGACAACTTTCAATGTTGTGGAACTGAATAATCTAGTTTAAATGAATTACGGCATCTCCGAATTCATTGGCTAGGATAGAGATCTCTTTCATTCTTATTGTTGCCACAGATCAAACCTTGTCAGGGCATCTAGAGGGTTGTCTAATGGTTAAGGAAATAGTTTGCAGAGCGTCCTAAGGCTATCAACTAAGTAAAAAGAGAGTTGTCATTTGAGTGTGTCAGTAGTGGCTATAACTCTGTATTTTTTAGTGCTTGATATTTATCTTTCATGTTTGTGATCAACTGAAAAGATTGAACGTAGAAATACCTTAGCTAGAATTTCATCATTACTGAATTCTTTTTTATTTTATTGCTGCATTTTTATTACTTTCTTTTGTGATCTTTTATTTCCTTGGTTTTCATTCTCAAATTGGTTTTCAATTTCTGCAATTTTATTTTATCTTTATTTTTTGCAAATAAACAAATCTTCACTGGTCTTTGTGGATAGACCCTATTCACTACTATACACAAATCCTTTTTTTCTGAACAGGTTAATTATATTTAGTAGGTTCAACACACCACTAGGAAGAGAGGAGAGAGATGAGGAGAGGAAACAAGGAAGGTGGCGGAGGTAAATTGAGGCCAAGATAGGAGAGGGCCAAAGAGATAGAAAGTTAGACGAGAGAGAAAAAGGCAGAAGAGATAGGAGAGGGTGAGGAGACAGAAAGAGAGAGATACGAGGAGAGAGAAAACAAAGAAGAGAGAAAAAATGAGGAGAAAATGAGGAGAGAAATTCAATTTTATTTTATTTAATTTGACATTTCTGATATTCAATTTTGAAAATGTGTCATAATCTTTTTTTCCTTTTCTTCTTAAATAAAAAAAGACTTTAGACAGAAAAAATAAACCCTAAATTAACCAACTGGAATTTATTTTTTAATTTTTCATGTTTTGTCCTTTTTTTATTTTTTATTTAGTCCATATTTTCTTTTATTTCTAGTTAATTTTCTTGCTTTTCGTAGTATTTTTTTATTTTAAGTTTTCTTAGATTTCGACCTAGATAAACTTTAAAAAAACATTTTAAAATCCATAAAAGAAAAAATAAACCTGCAATACAAAATTTTCTTTCATTCTCCAGTTTTTCATTTTAAGTTTTTTTAATATTTTTAAATTTAATAAAGTTTTTAAAATCTTTAAATAAGAAAAATAAACCTTTTTAAAATCTTTGAAATAAAAAGTAAAAGTTAAACATAAATAAACCTTTAGGAAAATAAAAATCAACCTTAAATAAACCTTTTAAAAACATTTTTAAATATTCAAAAACTAAAAAACCCCTAAATAAACCTCAAATAATTTTTTTTTAAATTTTTTTATAAAACTATACAAAATTGAAAAAAAAACATAAATAAATTTTTAATAAACCTTTTATAAACCTCACAATTTTTTTTTTTTAAATTAAATTAATTTAAAATAAACCTTTTAAAAACCTTTACTTGAGAAAATAAAGTTTAAATAATTTTTTTAAAAATATTTAAAAAATAAAACACAATCAACAAAGAATTAAATCTAAAAGGCACTAAAGTAAAAAAATAATTTAAAAATTGTGAAAATGTGAAATTATAAAAATAATGACTATAATCTCTCTCTCTCCTCCTCTAGTCTCGCCTTCTCTCCCTCCCTCCCTCCCTCTCTCTCTCTCTCTCTCTCTCTCTCTCTCTCTCATGTTTCCTTCTTCTTTGCCACCCCACCTCCTTCCTCAACCAAATCATCTCTCTGAAATTAGAGAAACGACACCTCTCTCAAATTTGGAACTTATAGTCACAACACTCAATTTCAGTCACCCCATGGCAAAAACTCACACAGACCAAATATGTCACAACACAACCCTAAATAACCACGCATAACATATATTTATTGGTACATACATTGCATAAGCATTTTGGTGCAGTATTTTTTTATAAATAGTTATAATTTAAGACAAAAAGATAAATACTGAATGAATTAGTTAGAGAATAATTATTAGGTATAATCATATAGTCATGATACACGTAGATTAAAATATATATATATATATGTAGTGTTGAAGTTACGATTAGAATTAAAATATTATTCTTAATGTAAGTCAAATAACATTAGAAAGATTAAAGCTATGAATTAAATGTGTGAACCAAGAATAAAAGAGGGATTAAAATGAGTGCAAGAAAAGAATGCAAGAAATGTGAAAATTAGTATTTATGTGTGTATGGTACGAATGTTAGTTTTGTGCCATAACCCAATCATGTATGCATTGTCATTTGATTTATTTAATAAAGAGGAATTTTATTTCTATGAAATATAATTTGTCTTATAAAGATAAAAACTCTACGAATAGTTTATTCTTCCTTATGCCATTAAGTGTGTGACTTGATAGTGAAATCATAAGAATAAAAGGAATACTATTCTAAATCCCCTAATCGATCATTATCATGGGAATGATAGTGAATTAAGATTAGTATGTTTCTAAGTAGATAATCACATTTTACTGATTATAGATATAAGATATCAACTTAAAACATAGATACATGTTGGGGAACATGTATTGGACTGGCCCGCTATGAAAACTATTCATGCATCGTTGTCACAAAGAAGCTTTCATGCAGTGGTGATGTTTAAGTCCTCCAACTGAAACTCACTATCGACTCCTACATGAGGAATTACA
>CAODLS013729201.1:0-11351 GCA_948243855.1 Flueggea neowawraea
GTGTAAAATTAGTAAGAATGAGGTGAGGTATTTATAGAGTTGAAAAAATAAAAGAAAATAACCTTTGGAACCGCCGGTTCCAACGGTTCAGTGAACCGCCGGTTCAAATTGCCGATTAAACCGGGGGTTCGACGGTTTTAAAACGAGAAACCGGAATTTAAACCGTAAACGGTCAATTTTATCGATCGGTTTCGGTTTCGGTTCGGTTCCGATTTTGACCGGTCAGGTTTCGGTTCGGTTCGCCGGTTCCGGTTTGATTTTTACAACTCTACCTGACGCAGAGGCAACAAGAAGTCCAAGTCCTCTCCGTCCTCGTCCTCTAATTCTCCCCACCGGAACTGCGCTGGTAGCGGTGCTGATGCGGCGGCCATGGTTGTGTGGTGTGTTTAGGAACGAAGATTGGGTTTTTAGGGTTCTTTCTTTGTGTCTTGTGAACTGACGTCAGATTTGTTTGTAATACAGACTTGGTATTACAGAAACAACGCCTCGTGTAACGGTGCCGTTTCAATTGTGAGAATGGATTTCCCTTTTTTTCTTTTTAATTTTTTATATAGTTATTATTTATTTTTTTTATTTTTAAAGTATCATACGATTGCAATCTATTCACATATTGTGCAAAAAAAGTTGCAAGGAATTGGAGTTAATGATTCGAATATTAGCCTTAGATTTTAAATTCTGAGATCTAAACCTTCTTTACACACTTAATTTTTGATTGATTTTTAAGATTTTTTTTCTTTTGTTGCATAGTCATTCGATATCAAATTTATTGCCAACAAAAAAAAATCAATATCCAGTTTGCGCTTGTCAAAAAAAAATATCAAGTTTGCGTACAATTTTTTTCCAGAAAATAAATTTCAATAACACTTTATTTGGATGGGGTATAAGTAAGGATAATTAATACAAAGGAAAGAATAATAATTATAATATATATAAATGTACGGATGTGAGAAAAAAATTTAAACATTTTTATCCGTCTTTTTAGTTCTAAATTACTATAATATTGTGGATAGACTTAAATCATTTTTTTATTTAAAATTTTAATTATCATAATTAGATAGAATTTCACTTAATATATTATTATATAAATACGTAGACATGATTGGATACAATTTCACTTAATATATTATCACATAAATACGTAAGTAGACTATCAGATATTTATCTCTATTTAGGAATGTATTCAAAATATTAATTATTTTATCTCTATTCCAACTACTAGATTTATGCATGTATTCAAAATATTAATTATCTTTCATTTTTTGGATTTAATCAATACAGCGTTAATACCATTACAATTTTTTTTATTTCGAACGCATTGGATTGTTCCAATGCGAAATTAGTCTGATCAATCCTATTGGGTTGTGATTCGGAAAATTAGGAGGAATGGAGATGACGAGAGAAGAGAGGAAGAGGTAGAAGATCAAGAGGAAGATCATGATTATGTGCTTCGGGATGTGAAAGATCGGATAAAAGAGTATCGATATAGCAGGTTCAATCTGATAGAGAAGGAGTTGCAGCACACCATAGGGGTGGCCTAGCGGACGGAATACGCTGACCTCGGTTTGCAGGTGTGGGTTTGAGACTTGGGAGCGACATAAATTTCAGGTAGCTCCGGTTGTTTCTTGGGCCCGCGTTTGTATAGAGCTGGGTTGTTTAGACCCGACCCATTTGTCATTGGTGAGATGCTACGGTGACCACACTCGTGCACGAGTCCAAGTCCGTTGTCGGGTGTCAGAATGGCTCACAAGAACATTCTATAGCGGGAATGGTACCTTCCGGTTTAAACCTGCATATACGACACTTACCGATCGCCCCCACCTCTCTTTTTTTCAGCAAAAAAAAGAGAGGAGTTGCAGCTTCGACGTCGGAATTGGAAGAAGCTCAGCCGTGAATCGGTCATGAAAAGCATCCGATACATCTCCAAAGGACTTGTCATTCATGCTGATAACAGTTAATTACTTTACAAAATTTGAGTATTCTTTGCATCCGATACGTCTCCAAAGGACTTGTCATTCATCCTGATAACATGTAACTACTCACTCTACTAAATCTGATTATTCTTCATGTATTTAGATTGAATCAAGCTCATTTAGTAGTATGTTGAGTTTGAGCGAACTTTATCTATTAAAAGACAACCACTTTATCTGATTATTCTTGATACTTTAACAAACAGTCACTTTTAGTAATTTAAGCATTAACAATTCTCTTTCTTTCCAACAAGTGTTTTTCTAAAACTGATGCATCAGCAATTAAAATTTTTTTGCTTAAACATATTTACACTAATATCGTTTAACTTTTTTTCTTTTATATTATGTAATTTTCAATTTGTGTGTTGTATATTTGAAATACTTTTTTTAATACGTCACATTTCTATATAATTTAGTCATACAATCCACACAAAAGTTTCAAAATATTTTTTTTAAAAACAAGATTCACGCGCAACGTTCGTGTCCACAAACCTAATAACTGGAAATGAATGAAAAGGGAAAGGAATATTATATATAAATTTTATCTTTGTTTGTAAATGAAAAAAAGAGGAGTGTAATTCACAGAATGTAAATTTATGATGTTAAAAGTCAAAATATAAAAATACCC
Source organism: Flueggea neowawraea (assembly GCA_948243855.1). Taxonomy (NCBI): domain Eukaryota; kingdom Viridiplantae; phylum Streptophyta; class Magnoliopsida; order Malpighiales; family Phyllanthaceae; genus Flueggea; species Flueggea neowawraea. The sequence goes on from CAODLS013729201.1 coordinate 2,596, forward strand.
TTATTTATATATATTTTTTAATTAATCGAAAACATTAATAGGTGTCAAAGAAGTTGGTTCCTCACCTCCCTCCACGTGATGAGCGTCATCTTTTTCCACCAAGAGGTTTGAAGTAAAACCCTCTTGTTTAGCAGCAATCAATTCACTCTCAAGGGCTGATAACTTCTTATGTTGTTCCCTGCAGGCCATTATCTCCAGCCTATCATCCGCTGATATAGCATAATTGATGATGATACTTTGTTACTGGATCCTTTACTAGCTGAATTATATATTATCTTGTTCGATTCAGACAAATAAGAGCTCCCAATAAGGTATCATAAATTTAAATTTTAACTAGTCCAAAATAAAACCAAATTTTTTGTCTATGTCTTAAACTACGAAAATAATTGAAATCCATAAATTTTCTATGAACTACTTGACTAATTGACCTAAATCAATTTGTTGGTGTATTGACTTGTCTCATCATTTTAAGCAGCAAGTTCTTGCGAGGTTCTGACATATATCCAAAAAGAACTCCCAACTTCTCTGGTTTTTTTATAAAATAGAGATATATTACATCCTGACTTTCTTCATCAATACCAAAATCAATCAACATGTTTAACACTTCACTTTCTGGGATGTGAAGCTTACCAACTGTAGCTTTAACCAATGCAACAGTTGAATTTGTAATAGCTTGTGCAACATTATCAAGTCTCATCTTCAAAAGTGAAACTTCTTCATCCACTCTACCCTTCCTATGCTTTTTATTCTTTGAAGACACTTCAACATGATCATAAATTTCGACATATTGAGCATTCTCACCAGGCTGAGAATGATTTGGAGAGTTACTTGCAGCAGCTTTGGGGATTGAACCTTTGGATGCATTCAAATTTTTTAAAATGATGTCATTTTGAGATACCATGAAATCAATGTCATCAATGGATCCTCGACATTATTTTCTTCAAGAATACTAGCCCTTTGCCTTCTTATTTCAGTAGTAGTCTCAACATTTTCTCTAGTAGCTCTATCTTTTGCAAAAAGTTGGCATAATTTGTCATAATTCCTCACTGTTTTATGTTGTCATTCAGCAGCATGAGGTTTAACCTTCAAAAGCACATAGAAAATATAAATATTGAATTAATAAATATAAAGAAATAAAATCTCACAATTAAATTTAAATTCAATTAGTACCTCAATCAATTGTTGCCATACTTCAGGTTCAGCTGTGAACATTTCACTAGTTGGATCCCAACCAAATCCATTCATGCCATTTTTTAAAATGTCATAGCATGCAAACCATTTCTTTTTCATATGTTTCATGTGATTTTAAAGTTTCTCTTTATCAATGTGTTTATCAAAAAATTTCTCCAACAATTCTTTCAAAATGTTGTTAAAGGCATGTGTAGTAAAGGACCCATGAACTCTATTACCACTATTTTCTTGATGTAAATATGCTTCCACAAGAGCGTCATCGATAGGTTTCATCCATACGCATTGGTCATTACTCTTACTTGCATCCACTTGCTCTTCCACACATACTCGTAATGTCGGTCTTGGTCTACCTTCTTTAGCTAAGAGGCCACATAATCTTATAAAAGCTGAAGGACTCATTCTAATGATACTTCATGTCTCCTTGTCAATTAAAAATTGTTTCAATATATTTGACCTTATTTTATCTGCTTCCAATCTCACAGCTCGATAAACTTTTTCTTTAAGATTGCGTCTTGACAATCCAAACCAACACGTAACCATGCATAAAACTCTTATTATAGCTAAGTGATGAAGTCGTTGCAATTTTAGAAACTCGTTATCTCCAATGTTTTGGTCATCCATCTATAATTAAATCCCAATAGCATATATAAGAAAAATAATTAATGAGTAATCCACGTAATAACAAGCACTTCAGTAAACATGAATCAATTTAAAAAAACCTAAAATAACAAATTAATTGACAGCAAGTTACATAGACAATAGAGAAGACCACATGACTATATCATTCTACATAATTTACATCAAAGTGCATGCACGTAACCAATAAGCATAAAAATAAACCATGAATTTAGAGAAAATTGAAAAGATGAATATAATTTGGTTTTGCGACATACTTATGCGGTTGTTGGTGTTTTTCTTTTGAGCTGCTAGGTAGGATTATTCTTTTGAGTTGTTGGTGTTATTCTTGTGCTTTGTTTTTTTTTTATAAAAAGAGAATTATTTTAATGAAAGCCAGTTTAGGATTATTAAATTTTAATGAGGATAATGAGAGAACAATCCGTCATTTTTTCTATTCCCTTGCTTACACCCCAAATTGGGGTGTAAGAAAAATAAGAGTATGCAAGGGTATGCAGGGTTAAGCAATAACCTTATTTTACTTTACTTATACTTTCATTAAAATCTAAAAAACACTCCCAAACAAAGTTAAATAGTTACCTTTGCTTCATTTCCCCTTCCTTTCCCTTATTTACACTCCATCCAAACACACTGTATGGATATGTTTGGATTGCAGAATTAAAATTAACATTCAAAATTGAAATTGTAATTCCAATTCTGTTGGAATTAGAATTCTTATGTTTGGATAACATACATAATTGAAATTGAATCAGAATTGGAATTAACATTCAAAATTGAAATTGTAAATCCAATTCTGTTGGAATTAGAATTCTTATGGTTGGATAACATACAGAATTGAAATTAAATCAGAATTAAAATTAATTATTTAAATAATTATTTACTATAAATAATTACTCAATTATTTAATATAAATTTAGTATTAAATAATTAAATATTTTTTTAGAGGGAGGGAGGGGGCGAGAGAGAGAGAGGAAGAGAAACGGGGAAGAGAGAGAGGGGGAGAGAGGGAGGGAGAATTGGGAGAGAGAGAGAGGGGGGAGGGAGAGAGAGGGGAGAAAGAGGGAGGGAGGGAGAGAGAATTAGAATTGGGAATTTTTAGATATCGGGTTAAGAATTGGTGGGACTGTAAATATAATTATATGAAATTGTATTGAGAATTTGAATTGGAATTTCTTTATTGAATCCAAACAAGAAAAATATAATTGGTTGGATCCAATTCCATGAGCCAAATGGTGCGTAAGACAAAATTAGGGTTACATAGACACAAGTGGTGTAGACACAAGTGGTGTATTTGTTTTGTGTAGATAAAGTTAATAATTTATAGAAGTAGATTGTATTTAGTAAATTGTGAGAGATTTTGTAGATTGAGATAACTTAAAATTTTATTTCATTTTCCTTTTTTGCCCCTAAAAAGTTTTTCTATACAAAAGGACATCTCTAACATAAACACCAATTTGGTGCAACTTGGTATAATTACAATGAAAGTCTCTCCAACCACAAAGGCACAAACACCAATGTCAATAATAATAAAAAAGCTTGTAAAATGAAATAACAGAAAGGGTATTTATTTGAGGTAGATTTAATGGAATAGATTTTATTATTAGATAGAATGACATATTTTTTAAGATGTAGATTCACTTTTTATGTAAAACCAATCTACACCAAATAAACACTCCAAAAGATGGGTTTACAAATGCCATAATAAGTGTTCAAATTATGAGGTTATATAAGATCTTGCATGGGGTCGAAAAAACTCTAACAAACCAGAACATTAATCGGCCTTGGAGGGATCTCCATGTCTAAAAACTCGTTGGCCATCATCTGCACTGCCCTAATACCAATAGCAACCCCTCATTTGTCCAAATAGAAAATCCCCGTCAAACGACGCACAACCGCATCGATTTCAGTCAAAACTCAACAAAATCCAACAATCACGCTCCAAAATCAAACCGGTGCAGGCAAAAACCACCTAAACCCAAACTGGCGGTGGCAATAAATCAGAGACAAACGAGAAATCTTTATAAGATTCAACAACCAATCCCATAGAAAACATCAACCCACTTACCAATCTACTTAAGCCACATGAGTCCAAATTTGTGATCTTTGACTTAGTGCCAAAAACATAATAATCGGACCAATCGCTAGACCAAGCTCTATGAAGGAGACAAAATCAGTCAACAAACACACCAAAAAGGGCAAAACTTAGGTCAAATGAAAGAAAACACTAGCAAATATACATAATGAGATTGTAGAGACACAAAGAATAAGATGGATTCTACAATAAGGCAGTTATTTTTGCCTTGATGAGACAAGTGAATGTAGACCATTGAATGGAGAAAAATAAATTTGAGTCATTGATTTTGTAGGAAGTATACACATCACTTATAAAATTACAGCAAATTAAATAAAAGTAAAAGACATTCAGTAACTGAGAAGTTACTTAATTTTATTCTTTTTTACTTAATTTTTAGGCTTTTTACATAATAAATTTTTACCGTTATTAAATTTCAAAAAAAATAAATAAAGGTAAAAAAATAAGTAACTAGTGAGTTACTTAATTTAAGTACCTTTTGCTTTAATTTTAAAAATTGTTACTTAATTTTTTTTCCTTTTACATAATTTCCAAAAATTAAGTAAACGTAAAAAAATTAAGTAAAAGTTGAGTTACTTAATTTAAATACCTTTTACTTAATTTTAGAAACTTTTATTTAGTAAATGGTGATAGATTTTGTAGATTGGATCACCAATTATCTATTAGAATTCATGACTAAGTTTATGACATTCATAAGCATACATGGTAACGGAAATAACAAAAATTTTGAACCTAGAATTCCACTAAGGGTCCATGCACATCAACATAAACGATTAGGGTTAGTGATTTTACCTTAAAATCGAAGCTAGAGTTTATATGGCCGAATGAGATTTGGTGTAGCTTTTAGTATAAAACGAATCTCCTTTCCCTCACGTTGCCTTTGCGCGAACATGTCTAAAGGTATCTATACAAACGAACTCTTTTGGAATGGTGGAGTGTATTAGCACCAAGAATCTCTATTCTAAATCTTACAAAAATAATTTTCTCTTTGTTGGTAGCACTCACAAATTCGGCATAGCCTTAGTAAAGTAGTTATGTGTGCCTCTTATTTATGGACACATGAAACCCTAAAGTTTGCCCTAGGGTTAGGTCGAATTCCTCCTTGTCCCATAAGAATGAGGATTCCTAATTCAAGAATGAGTGTGTGTCGAAATTCCTAGTCATACTAGGGTTTATTTTTCCTTTGCACACAAGAATAATAATTCCTACAAAATAGGAGGTGTATGTCGAACCCTAATCATATATGAGCTAGGTTTTATTGTTTCTTGTCATACAAGAATCATGACTCGTTTCTTAATTAGGTATTTTTAATCAACATATAGGATGATTAAAGAAGACTTAGTTAAACTTTGACGTAGTCAATATATGTGTCGAATTTTACAATGGTTAATTAATGTTATTGAGTTTTTAATTACTTGATACATTATTATTAAATAAATGGAAAAATCACACATTTATTCTAATTAAAAATACAAAAATTTAAAAATAGAAGTTGTCAGACACCAAATTTTAAAAATGCCAAAAAAGGTCTTCAGGGGTCTCCAATCGGGTCTACAAAGGTCCCCACTTAGGGGTTTTCACTTTATGTCTCCACTGGAGTTTTGAAGGCTTCATTCAAGGTCTCAAGGGGTCTTCATTGAGGGTCTCTAGAGGTCTTCTGAAGGCTTCATTGAAGGTCTCCAATGGTTTCCACTAGAGGTCTCCAGAAAGCTTTATTGGAGGTCTCCATTGAAGGTCTCCAGCGGTCTCCAAGGATCTTTTGAAGGCTTCATTGGAGGTATCCAGGGGTCTCTACTACAGGTCTTTAGCGGTCTTCACTGCGTTATAAATATGACATTTTTAAAGTTTGGACTTTTGGTAGTGGTATTCTTACAAATTAAAACTGAAAAATTCTATTATTATAATTTTGAAACTATAGATGCTATTATTGTAAATCTAAATTTTTAAATAGGTATCTGGGATAATTAACCTTAAATAAATCACTCTCTTACTAACATACATGGGCTGAAATTTATGTGATACATAATATGCTTAATACATGCTTAATTTAATGAGAAACAATTTAAATTAAAAATCCATTACATTAATGGATAATATATTATATCATATTTAAAATATAAATCATGAACTCTAAATTATTAATAATTAATCAAATTAATTATCTTAATAATTTAATTACAGCAAGAGAGAATATTTGTGAGTCAATCCAATTTGTTCTAGTGTATGACCCAATAAGCCAACTAAAAATTGGCAATGGGTCTTGTCCCAAAATTTGAGTCCATTGTCCGTAGGCAGTATCTAATAATACATTATAGCAACCCAAAATCAAGTGGAGTCAGTGATCTGAGCTTATCTTTCACAGTTTGATATTTAGTCATTCTGTCTCACGATATCTAGATTAAGCATAATGCATGATTTCATGTCAACCTTATTTGCTTAATGTGTTTCTTGATCCCGAGTAGATTGATATACAAATGACATTGATAAGCCCTTTCATCAATTCAATTGAGTATGCATACATTCCATCAATCCTTCTCATCAAGTGACCTAAAGATATCAGTCTTCAGAAGAGGAATAAATTCGTCACTCTCACTATCACTCATCCACAAGATTCATGACATATCCAATCATAGCCTTTATTGTCATCATATTATGGATGACGTTTGACTAAGTTAAAATATGTGATTCCTCATGTAGGAGTCTATAATGAGTTTCAGTCAGATGACTCAAATATCACCACTATATAAAAGCTACTTGTGACATTAATCCATAAAGTGATTTCATAGCGGGTTAGTCCAATACATGTTCTCTAATACATATCTATATTCTAAGTGATGTCTCACATCCATAATTAGTAAAATGTGATTATCCACTTAGCAACATACTAATCTTAACTCATTATCATTCACATGATAATAATCGATCAGGAACATTTAGAATAATATTCGTTTTAACCTTAGGGTTTTACTATCAAGTCAAACTTAATGACATAAGGAAGAATAAACTATTGATGGAGATTTTATCTTCATAAAACATATTATAATATTTCATAGATATGAAATGAAATGCATCTTTATTATATGATAAATCGAATGACAATGTACATAAGTGATTGAATTAGGGCACCAAAACTAACACTATCATTGTCAAAGCTGTAGCTGATTATGATCTTTGGATATGACACTTGTATTTCGATATGCCGGGCACCAACAACGACATTAACGTGTTGGAGTTATCTCATTTGTTCTCCAATCTAATGCGAGATATTATTCCTCCTGCTCATTATGTTATTTCAATGTTTCAATGCAACTATGAAAATAAGTAGATAATACAATTTAATGGAATAAAGTCTACTCTACAGCTAAGAGGTGGGGAGTTTGATTTTTGATAGGATTAAATAAAATGACTTATCAAAAAAAGAGTAGCTAATACACGCCAAATAAATAATAATCAATTAATTTGACACAACATGAATAATCATTTTACATAGTGTTTGATATCAAATGAATTTTCAATTCATTTCATTGTAAATGTAATGAAATGAAATCCATGAAGAATTGTATTTGAAAATGAATTAATATGTTTAGTTGGTTTGTTGAATTCTTTATTTGTAAATGAATTTTATGTTTGGAATGAATAGTGATTTGTAACTATTTTCTTTTTGTTTACAAAAATGTCTTTATAGTTGATATTTACGTGGTAAGTTGAGGATGTGATGTACGGATAATTTTGTTAAATTGATAAAAGTTTGAAATTTATTTGCAAATTCCATATCTTTTTATAGGATTTGCTAATGAACAAAACTTAATTAAAAACAATTCTTTCATTTGCAAATAAATAATTTAGAAATTTTAAAAAACCAAACCAAACAGAATAATTGACAAAATTTAGGATTTACAAATGATTTCCACAAAATTTTGTGGAATTCATTTATACTAAACACACCGTTAAAGAAATTGAATCCAAAATCCCACCTCTCAATCACAAAAACAAATTAACACACTCACAAATCACATTTCAAAGATCAATTACAGAACCCTACCCAACTGCAATGCCACACTAAAACCAATCAAAATGATCAACCCAAAACACTGGCCAACCAAATAACAAAAAAACAACCATTTTAAACCAATCAACCACCATCACCTCCGCCGCCGCCACCGCCACCGTGGGAGCTACCACAACCACTGCCTTCCATGTAGAGTTGTTGCCGGTTCCGGAACCGGCGGTTCTGGTTTGTCAAATATAGGAACCGGAACCGAACCGTGGTTTTCACGGTTTGGTCCGGTTCCGATTTTGATCGGTTTTGACCGGTTTTAATCGGTTTAACCGCCGGTGCAGTTTCGGTTTCGGTTCGGTTTCATGTGTTTTTTAATTTTGTTTTTAATCCCTTATTTTATCCCGTCAATTGGTTTGTAAATTTTGTTATATTCAATAATTAACTATAATACCAATAATACATTTTATTTCAAAGATTTTTTTAATAATTTTTAAACTAATTAACTATTCTATTAGTAATTAATAATAATAATCTATAGGAAAATGAATTTTTGAGAGAGTGTAAAAGATATTGAGAGATAAAAAATAGTGTAAAATTGGTAAGAATGAGGTGGGGTATTTATAGAGTTGAAAAAATAAAAAAAAATAAAAAAGAAAATAACCGTTGGAATCGGCGGTTCCAACGGTTCAGTGAACCGCCGGTTAAACCGGCGGTTCGACGGTTTTTAAAACAAAAAACCGGAACCTAAACCGTAAACCGCCGGTTTTAGTCGGCCGGTTCCAGTTTCGGTTTGGTTCCGGTTTTGACCGATCCTGTTCCGGTTCAGTTCGCCTGTTC
>CAODLS013729733.1:0-13989 GCA_948243855.1 Flueggea neowawraea
GTCTTGCCTTGGTGGAGTTGTGAGAGTTGAGAAGAAAGAAAATGAACACAATGATTTATAGTGGTTCAGCCAACCTTGCCTACATCCACTATCTAAATCTCACTTAGGCTTTTCACTATAACGATGATTGATTCCAGCTCAATCCAATAAAGCCTTACAAAGAGGTTGATTCTCGACTCAACGCCTCCAAAGCCACATTCAGTTTCAAGCTAAGTGAGAACTTTCACAATACTTGATTTCGGTTCAAGAATAAACCAAGGTTGATTTCTCTCAAGGCTCACACCTCTAAAGCCCTTACAATGTTGTTTTCTAAGGCTCACAAAAAACATTTCCCATACCCAAGGTGTATACAGAAAGTTTACAATGAATCTCTATGCTAGGAGTACATGTGTTTGCTTGATGCTCATAATCTTCTCTCTAGCTTGGTTTTGGCGTTTTGGGTTGATGGATTGATCTAAATATTTGAGACTTGAAATCACATGATTATCCATACTTTTTGTGCCTTTTGTTCATGTATTTACAGCCTTTCTTGTCCATATGACCGTTGGGGTTGATAATCTAGCCGTTGGAGTGCATTCGATGCTTGATTGATGCTTGATTTCTTGCCATATATGACTTACTCGAGTAAAATATTTTCTACTTGAGTGAGTGTGATTTTTGACCTGATTCGTACCTTACTCGAGTAACTTTTTTCCTTACTCGGGTAAGTCCTCCTCCAGTAATGTTTCTGGGTTTTCTACTTGGTCATGTGATTTCTAAGTTGCTCGAGTGAAATCTTCACTTTATCATGCCTCTGGAACTTGTTTTGATCGAGTGGGTATCAATCTTACTCGAATAACAATTCTTTTACCCCAATAGTTGAATCATTCCATCTCATTGAACATTGTGTTTTGTTGTCTTAATTACCAATTTTTGTAGATCATCAAAACACAAGAGGATCTAAATGTGAACTACCATTGGTTCAACAGTCTTCTCTTGGTCTTCAGGAGTGAGTGGAATTTGGTGACATCCCGAATATCCATCCAAGCAAGAATAATGAGAACGACCAGCCAAGTGCTCTAACATTTGGTAAACGAATGGTAACGGGAAATGATCTTTTCACGTGACAACATTAAGTTTTCGGTAATCAATACGCACCCTCCGTCCATTATGAACTCTTCTAGGAATTTGTTAGTTACAACTGTAATACCAGTTTTATTGGGCACCATTTTAGTTGGGCTCACCCTTTGACTGTCAGAAATAGCATATATCACCCCAGCATCAAGAAGCCTTAGAATTTGTTTCTTAACTACTTCCATCATGGGTGGATTTAAAGGCCTTTGTGGTTGGAGTCATGGCTTGCTATTCTCCTCTAAGTGAATTATGTGCATACAAATTGATGAACTCAATCCCTTAATGTCAACAAGTGTCCAACCCATAGCTTCTTTGTTATCACGGAGCACCCTAATCAACCTTTCTTCTTCCACCTCACTAGGCTTGTTGGAAACTATCACAGGAAGTGTTTTATTGTCTCCTAAACACACATATTTCAAATGATCCAATAGAGGTTTCAACTCAAAAATGGGTGGCTCAATGGTAGAAGGCTTCAAGCGGTTTCCAGAAGGCATCAGCTTTGATTTGAGAGGCATTACAGGTGTGCTATGGGACTTCTCCAGGTCATAAACATCCCCCCACCAAAGGGGATGGCAAAACCCAATCTTCTTCAAGTTCTATGAGGGTAGGAGGCATCAAGATTTTTGTCAAAGTAACCTGCAAAAAGTCACCACAACACAAATCGACCAATTTTTCAGTTCGTGGCTCCATACAATCAATTGCATAAATGGAAGAATAATCATTCACATGCTTCATGGCCTCATTAATATTAAATTTAATGACTGACCCCATCAAATTTCATAGTAATAGTACCATCATAAACATCAATTTTAGTTCGGGCAGTCTTCAGAAATGGCCTACCTAACAACAATAACCTAGAACTTGGTGTTCCATCATCATGCATATCAAGAACATAAAAGTCAGCATGGAAAACCAAATCATTCACCTGCACTAACACATCCTCTAACACTCCTTCAGGAAAAACACTCGATCGATCAACAAGAGTTAGTACAACACCACTTTTTTCAATGTACTAACATTCAAAGCAGAATATATAGACAAACGTATCACATTAATTGAAGCTCCAAGATCACACATAGCCTTCTGTATGCCAAAATTTCCAATCCTACAAGAGATGAAAAACATACTTGGATCCTTTTCTTTTACAGATAGCTTTTTCTGCAAAACAGTTGAGACAGTTTCACACATAGGTATTCTTTCGTGGCCCTGCAATTTTTTCTTAATACATAATTCTTTAAGGAACCGAGCATACCTGGGCACTTGTTTGATGGTTGTCAACAATGGAATGTTGATTGCCACTTTCTCAAAAGTTTGCAGAATTTCCTTGTCATCCTCCGTTCTCTTCTGATTGGCGAGTTTGTTGGGAAAGGGAGGTTTTCTGGGTTTGGAGTCACTCTGATATGTTGTTGGTCATCCTCTTGCTTCTTTTCAGCCTCGTTCTATAACTCACCCATTACGTCAAGGCCATGACGACCTGGCTGTTTTCCCTCTCCAGCAGGTATTTCCTTTTCACTTCGAAAAGTAATTGCATGGGCGTCCCTTATGGGGTTTACAGTAGGTTGAGAAGACAATTTGCCTTGACTCTTTAGTTTGTTTACTGAAATGGATAATTGATTTATTTGGTTGAGAATCTCCTGCATATTAGCCTCATTTTGCAGTTGATTTTGTTACGTTTGTTGAGTTGTGGTGACCAGACTCTTCATCATCTCTTCCAAACTCTGAATTTAGTCACCAATAGGAGGTTGTGAAGGTGTGAAATGTGTCTGATCTTGTTGAGGAAAGTGGTTCTACCGCTTGGTTCCATTTCTGAAATTGGGATGATCTCTTCACTCCGGGTTGTATGTGCTCGAATACGGGTCATACCTTTTTTGATATTTCCCACCAAAATTATTTATTGCATTGAGTTCAGACCAACCACCTTCATCTTGTAATAATGGGCATGAATTAGTAAAGTGCCCTTGTACACCACATATCCCACATACTTGAGCTTTTTGCATCTTTAGTGTCTGATTATTCAATGCCATAAGAGTTTGTAGTATTAAAGATGCAAGTTCTTCCATCTCAGAATGTTTGGTAGACACCATGGTTATACGTCTTGGTGCAAAGTCAATTTTGTTACTAAACTGCTGTGAATTTGAGGCCATATCCGAAATCAGATCTCGAGCTTTTCTCGACGTTTTATTGATTATAGCACCTCCACTTGTAGCATCCATCATCTTCCTCTCCAATGTAAGTAATCTATCATAAAAGTATTAGATTAGCAACTGTTCAGAAATCCTATGTTGGGGGCAACAAGCACACAATCTTTTGAATCTTTCCCAATAATCATACAATGTCTCAGAATCCTTCTACTTTATGCTGTAGATTTCTCTCCTCAAGTTAGCATCTTGAGAAGGAGGAAAGAATCTATCTAAGAAGAGTTGCACCATGTCAGTCCAATTATCAAATGAACCAGGAGGTAAATAGAATAGCCAATCTTTAGCTCTATCAGCCAAGAAAAATGGAAAAGCTAAAGTGCCCTTGTACACCACATATCCCACATACTTGAGCTTTTTGCATCTTTAGTGCCTGATTATTCAATGCCATAAGAGTTTGATCTCCTGATATACCCAACAACCTAAAGTTGGAGCAAACAATGTGAAACTCCTTCAGGTGTTTGTTTAGATATTCATTCTCTACACCATGGAACTTCTGTAAAAGCTAAATCAACCTCGAATCCAATTCAAATGGAACACCCAATGGTTGATATTGAATGCAGAGCAGTTGTTGAGCCATAAGTAAGGTGGCTAATTCTCTCAAAGTCTGTTATGGTGGAGCAGCAGGCATAGCAACAGGTGGTATGTTATTGTTATCGTCAGCCATCTCGATGTCAGCTTCAAAATCAGTGTCAACTGAAGAATCAAAATTCTTTGCAGGGCGTTCCTGGCAACGGCGCCAAAATTTGATGGGTGTCAAATCAGCAAATTAAATTATCTACTCAAAATATAGATATGAATATAGTGGAGAGCAGGGTCAAATCCACATGGACCAGTAAAATTTAGTATAACCAAAAGAAAACAGTAAACAATGAAATGAGTTGAAGAATAATTTGTAGGCAATGAAAATAAGTGAGGCAGCTAATAAGTCAGAGTAGTAAACCAATTGCAAAAATAATTAAACGAAGATCAATAGTATAAAGGCCTAGTCAATGTGTCATCTTGATATCACTTTGTGAATTGATCACAAGAACAAAATGTGATCTCAGCTTTTCACATAGGCAGATTATAGTTACAGGTGATGCACTCAGTAACCAATTTCTACTCACTATTTCGATAGCCCCGGGAAGCCCTACATGATTTAATCTATTGGCAGCACTAAGAATTATAAAGACCCTAACCTAGCTAGTGGAATCGGAATGACGCAGTCCATTTAAACTAGATTAATTAATTTCCTTAACATTAATCAAGGCCCACACATGAATTAAGCTAAGTTACCACTTATGTCAGATTGCAATCACAGATCTACAACCTAACTAGCAAAATACTACTTTGTTAATCAATCTAACCTGCCAAAATTAAACCAATCAATAAAGCAATATCAACACGTCGAAGCATAGAAATCAAATAAATATATGAATAAACCAAGAACAATTAACATAATATCCTCACAATCCAACAAAGTTTAACCTTGGCTAACATTGACTAGAAAAGATGTTTAGCAATGCATAATGAAAATGAGAACACAAGAGGAATAAAATGTCGGTTGTTCACTCTTGTATTCCACCAAAAAGAACAAAAGGTGGCTGTCAATTATAATCTAAAAAGTATTTATATGTTTGATGGCAACCCTAATGTTTAATTGCCCTAAAATAATGTCTAAGAGCTACTGAAGTTGTTCCTCCTCTGTCCACATTAGAAAAGTCTTCAATCTTCATTGGTCCAGCTATCTCAGTCTACTAATCCACGTCAAATTTAACTCTGTTGCGTCTTTTAGTAATCAACCATCACGCCATGGCCATGACGAGAGCACTTTGAATATGGTTTTGCATAAAACAATCCTGATTCACCCCTTTTTGTATCAACCCATCACCTAGAGATCAACAAGAGCAAAACAACATAAAACAAGGAAAACAAGGGACATAAAACACATAAAATGACACAAAACAAATAATAAAAATATGCCTAAAATGCACGCTAACAGCGACACACAAGCATAACATGTGTCAATGATGTAGACAATGTTAAATGCACTATTTCAACTCACTCTAGCGGCTATATTTTCAACTCCAGTGGTAACAACATCAAACAACCCTGTAAATGCATCAAGAAAAAGCCAAGGACTGATTGGTGAATCCATCATACAAGTGAGCATTCAAGAGCATCAATCCTTACATCCTATTCAAGGAAAAATAAGATAAAAAGAGAAAGAGCTTCATTACTCAATCAAAACACTTATAGTTTCTTATTCTTTCATTAGTATACATTAATAAACACCATGAGATTGTAGAGGTCAATTGTTAGCCTAAGAAATACAATGCCTAGTTACACAATATAAGTGTGAGTTATAGAGTAACCTTGGGTGGGGAATAGAGATATTAACTGGGAACAAACGTTTTATAAGGCTTTGAAAATATGAGTAGTAATCAACTTTGGTAGGAGACTTTGTATGATCAAGCCAAATCAACCTTTAAGTTAGTGAAAAAGTTGAAGTAAGAAATTTAGGTGTGGACGAATATATTAATTGGTTGAACCAACATAAAATGTTTGTGTGCTATTATCCATTCACTTTATACCCTTGTGTTTGTAGCAAAAAAATTATAAACTCCATCAAGTGCTCTATTCACCCCCTTAATGTAAGCACCAACATGCCAACAGTGCAAATGTAAAGGTGAAGAAAAACCCCTGAAGAGAGGAGAAAGATTAGGCTATATTTAGTGCTAAAGAGATGGTCAATGTGCTTTGGTCTTACTCAAGAAGTAATCGTCAAGATTGTAAGCATATTGAAGACCACTTTTACACAAGTGTAAACCTTGTAAGTCATAGACATGGAACATGATAAGAGAGCCATTAACTAAAAAGTTTATATCTCTTCTACCAGGAGTTCGTCCATCATAATGTCGTGAAAATAGATATGGTCAAGCCCAAATCAAATGAAGGATGAGAAAGTTTTAACCAAGGCAATTGGTAAATGAGAGCAGCCTAAACAAATCTATCATCGAGACAAGAAAAGCATGGCTGATCTCCAAGGCCTCTAAGTCATGATATGAGTCTAAAAGCTTCTAGGAAACCGAGTTCTCATTACAAACACATTTAATGACGAACAAAAGGTGCTCATATATGCATTAAGGCTAAAACTTTACGTGAAATTAGGTTCTCACTACAAATGTAACGAAAACAACCTCCACAATTTAAAGGAGTACATAGAGACGAGAAATTTTGCAGTTATTTCTAATAGATTTTTCTTTTTTTTAGAGATAATTTGAATTATCTAGTAATTACCTAATCCGACCAATAATTATAGAGAAAAAAAATTATCAATTGTAATTTATAATTTATCTTGGTTTCATGGATTAAAATAAAAGTGATAGTAAAAAATTTAGTCTTCAAATGTCAAACGATAATTTAATAAAGCTAACATATTTGAAATTTTTTTATTATTGTATTTTATTAGCAGATACTACCTCGTATTAGAAATGAAAGCCTGATTTTTTTTATCGATAAAAAGAAATCTTTATGATTTTTTTGATTATTTATAATCAAACAACAATATTTTGCATCACTTTTCTTTTATTGCAAAAGAGGCCAAGGCCTAGTTACATTCGGTACAACCTAGGATTAAGAAACCCCTCTATAACCTATCAATGTCCAAATAATGAAGCAAGTCAACTGGGGGATGTTCAAAGTACTGACAGCCTCTAGGTAGGGAATGAGCCTTGTTGGACTAGAGGCCAACTACTAATTACAGTGCGATTTCTACCTTCAACTTAATCACGAACATTTGAGCAATCACATTCAATCACTACTTTTCTTTATCCTTTAAGCCAAGCAAGTTCTAAGACTTTGACCACATCCCATAATTCCGCATTTTCTACAGTTCTTGGGCCAATATTGAACGCAAAACGTGCCATCCAATGCCCTTGGTAATCTCGGATCACACCACCACCAGTAGAATTTTTGGTAGCTCGGCGTAAAGAACCATGTTGGGAGGTTCCAACCAACTCTGGCAGTTAAAGCAGGCAGATTGCATTCCAAAATACTAGTGATTCGGTTTACCTTCATGGCTTCAATTGCAAAGGATTTGATTATCTCAACTTTCCGTGGAGTTCTTTTCCCTTAAAAACCCATTTGGTTCCTGCATTTCTGAAAAAACCAACAGGTAATACCAAAAAGACTAGACCATGGAACATAATACGTAATAGTCCCCGTATTTTTCAGGTTGTTTAACAGACATAAACCTGAGGATCGAAAGAAACAAATTAGGGTCAGAATCACTTGGAATTAGCTGTAACCAAGCAGCTCTAGCTTCCACACAATCTCGGAGCACATGGATCTAAGTTTCATTATGGTGCCAACAAATACCGCAAAGAGGGCTATCAGAAATGTGTCTTTATATCTTTTAGCAATTGTAAGTAATGCTCCATGAAAGAGGAGTAATAGAGTGTCAACCAATCAAAATAATATTAACCTTCTTAAAAACAATAAATAAAGTAAAGCAGTAAGCATGGTCAAACTACAGAGATCAGTGCAACAATGTTTAAATGCCAAAACAAAGAAATAAAATAAAAATGATGAAAATATTGTTAAAAGCTTAGAATGAAAACAACAGAATTTAAAAATTCGCAACGAAAATGACGAGAATTCAATAATAGTGAAGACCTAGCTAAATTACTTATTTGTTTAATCCAATTGGTTGATTATAGAAACAAAAGATCAATATTAAGTATTCAAGTAGACAGAGTTATAGTTAACGGTGATGCACTTAATTAAACAATCACTTTTTACCTGTATGATAGTCTCGGGACGCCCTGCAGACTATTTTGCTAACCACTCAACAACCCTCAAGACGCTCTGATAAAGTTTAATTTATGGCAGCAGTACAAATTAAAAAGACCTCTATCCTAACCAATGAATTCGAAAACGCCGTAAATAATTTAAATTAGATTTTTCAGTTCCATAAAAATTAATAATATTCAAACACATACATTCACGTTATTTTTTACCTAGATTAGAACTAATGTGACGCACTATCAATCTTAAATAACAATATATTATCTTTCCATTTACACAATCGGCCGAATCATGCAATCAACATACATAATAATAAAAGAACTAAGACACAGAAACTGAATAAATACTCGAAATATTTTATAACAATTAAAATAAAAGTCTCACAACTTTAATAAATCGAACTTCAAAAGTACGTTAACTAGAAAGGTGTTTAGTTACACATGCTAATGGAAAGAAAACCAAAGTTGAGGGGGAAGATGGTTGTCCAAGGTCGGCGTCAATGATCCCCTAGAAGAAGAGAGCCGCCCCAAGGTAATTTACAAGGTATAAATATTAGTCCTAATTAGGAAACATAATTTCCCTAAAATAGATAACAAAAATAATAATAATGCTAATTGCTTTGTTCCATCAGTAAATTTAAGTTATCAGCCTCCAATCACATTCAAGAAGCTCAAAAATCGAGGCCCAACAGTCTAGCATGTGGCCCAATGCAAGAAAAGCCAACCCAGTCAATGCGTCCTCTATAGCGTGGTTATGCTATAATGTAATTGTCGCCAAAATGAATCCAAAACAGTCCTAAATCTTCATATTTTACCAACATTCACCTAAACCACCAGAAAATTAAACAAAACATAAAAAGACATGAATAATAATAATTTATAATGTAAAACAAGCATAAAATGCTACATAAAATATGCATGAAATGCAACCCACAGAGCCATAGAAAAGTTCTAACTTTCTAACATCATGTTTGGTTCATGGATTAGCCCCAGAATAAAATTCTAATTCCGTGTGGAATTCCTAAGATTTAGTTTGGTTCGCAGAATTCCATTCCGACAGAATCCTAATTCCACCAATTTAAGGAATTGCAAATCTTAGCAAAATCTAAGAATTGCAATTCCATGCCTTTGCTCCATTGGGTTTAACCGCAAATTTGCTTTTTTGTCCTCAACAAAATTTTGTAATGCTAAAATTACCCCTCCTTTTATTTTCACGATTTTATGATTTTTGTCTTACTCATCTCTCCTTCTCGACAATCGCCTCTCACGACTACCTCTCACCGCCATTATCTCTACTGAAATAAGGACAACATCCCTGCCTCTTGCTTCGCAACTTTCGACAATCAAAGTCGCATTAATCTCTTATTCCATTATCATCTAGTATGTTGTTTTCTTCTCATTTTAGCTAGGGTTTCTTATCGTATAGTTTCTTCGATCAACATGCTTCAATTTGATTAAGGCTTGCTAATAATGATTTATTTTGTGGCTTTAGGCCAGAGAAACTGTTGACGTCATGAATTCAAGTTTTTGTTGGCTCACTTGTTGAATATTGGCGTAGCAAAGATCCTAAAGGGTCTCAGAATCTTTTATGATCTTGTTCGAGTTAGCTAATTACGGCTGATTTATTCATGGAATTCAAGTTTCGATTACACCTCCACCACTTGCATTTAGAAATTCTCTAGTACTATCCTCACCACCAATTATAGATTATAGAGAAACTGCTTGTTCTAATTGGAAATTTGGGCTGGCAGTGACTAACTTTGTTGCAGCAACTATAGCATTCGAGAGTGATGGTAGGGTGTGAAGCATTGTCTTTGATGTTAGTTAGTTTAAGGTTGTGTCAAACCGGCCATTTCATGCTGTGTTGAACATGTTTTTCTATATACTATCATTACTTGTTTAAAATTTCAGTTGGTTTTGTCTTTCATCTTTTAATCCTCATAAATTATAATTCTCTAAATAGTTCATATGGCATGTTCATCTTCAGCTTTGTTGTTTACCCTGAGTTTGTTGATGTCTAACAATAATTTGTTTCAGGACTTTAGAAGTTAGATATAATCTCAAATGAGAGTCAACTGTTTATATGTTAACAGTTTTGAGTTTACTTTATATGTGCTACTATAAGCTAGCTATAACTTCTGTTTTGAGTTTTCAGTGTGTTTTTTTTTTTCAAATTTAGTAGTTATGATAATGTAGCCATAGTATGCACAATCGAAAATTTGGTTCAAGTGTATTCAAGTGTTTTGAGTTTTCACGGTTCTAGCATTAGCTAGCTAGCATCTACCTTTTAGTGTTAGCATAACCTTCTTGTTTCTTAGATTCGAGAACTCAAACATAAATCACCAACTATATTTTCTAGGAAAAACTAGTATGGCAGCAAACACTTCTCAGCTTAATAATAACTTAGCAGAGGGCCCAAAAAGAGAAAATGGGCACAAATTGAAGATTAATTGTTAGTAAGTTGCATGGTTGATTTGTACAAGAAAGGAACTCATAGTGGAAACAATGAAAAAGTCGGCTTCGATTTTGGTTTCTTATCAGAACTTGAGAAACTTCTTAAAGAAAAGTTGCCTAACTCTTGGTTGAAGCCAAAACGTCACATAGAGTCAAGAGCCAAAAGCTTCAAGGGCCTTGAAGGGTTACTGGTTGATCGTTTATGACATGATATATGGCTCTAAGACTAGTGGTTTTTTGGTGGGACGATCAGAAAAGAAATAGTTTCAACTGAGCCAAAAGTATGGGCTACTTAGATTTAAAAGTACAAAATTCACTTGATATGTGCTACTGATTGCTTCATCTGTTGTTGCTTATTTCCTTCACTGATATTGATAAATGGTCTGTTTTTGTACAAGGCAATCCTAAGGCTGCAACTTATAAGACAAAAAGCTTATAATATTTCGATGACTTCACTATGATTTATCATTTATTTATCATTTATTAAATTTCTTTGTTTATTATTTAATTATTATATTTTATTCTTATGTTGTTTATACATTTATTTAAATGAAATGTCAAAAGTATAAATTTAACTCTATTTGAAAATTTAGGAACAAAATAGTCTTTTTAAATAATTTATATTTTATTTCTTACAATATTGTATTCAATCAAATAAAGGAATTGAATAGAATTGCAATTCCATTCCATCAATTAAATAATGGAATAAAATTGCTATTCTATAAAATAACAATTCTATTCCACATGGAATAACAATTGTATTCTGTGTCATTCTATTTCATGAACCAAACGGTCTCTAAGATTCTTTGAATTTCCAAACAAGTTCCCATTGACTGTTGGATTGTCTCCACTTATCTTTTGTGAGTAATTCATATGCCGATTTAACATTCAAGTTCCTTGACCTCATCAACCCCAAAAAAAATTGGTCTTCTTCCTCGCTTGGAGGGAGGAAACATTCGAGGACATTCAGTGCTGCTAGTTGGAGTTTATCCCTCACTAAACTCCAAGTCCATGTGCTACTAGAGGGAACATAATCTCTGACCTTCAGACCCTTTTCCTCATCCGACAACTCACTAAGGGCCTGAGACATCCGAGGGTGATCTCCAAGCTAAGTATCAGTCCAAAACAAGGTTTCTTCCCAATTAGAGACAGCCCATCTAAGACCCTACAACATGATTGGCTAGGCTTTAGCTATACATAGGAGCAATTCGGCTTGTTCACAATCATAGGAAGGTGACCATCATCTTTAAAATATTTTGCTCGAAGAACTTGTTACCCACAAAGCCTCTTTATTCGCCAAGATTTGCCAACCAAATTTAATCATAAATGCTTAATTTCAATATTCTTTGAGCTTATGGAAGCAAAGACTTTCGTGATCCTTTGGTTGACACACACCTTCCCATCCAACAAAAATCAATTTCATTTCCTCTCCATCTAAACCCCACAAGAAGAATCTACAGGCTTTCTCAACTTGTTGTTGGGTTTTAAGTGGGATTCTCATTTTTTGCATTGTGTAGATGGGAATAGTTACGAGTACTACTTGACTGATAGTCGTGCAACCAACGAAAGATAGGCTTTTCACCTGCCAATTGGAAAGCTTAGAGAGTACTCTATCAACTACTCTTTGTAAGTGGTTTCATCAACACGCTTGTCGAGAAGAGGAACTGCCAAATAGATCCCCAAGTCTTCTGTCAAGGTAAACTTAAAGTAGCCACTTAGGATTCTGGCCTCCCTATGTTGCACACTTCCAGAGCAAAACATGATCGATTTCTTCATACTGCGCATCACTATAGTCTTTATGTTGAGATTGAAGTGAAATTTTCTTGATACAAGATGAAGCTACTTGATGTTTGATGAAGCAAGCATGAAGATGGGTCGGTTTGGTGAAGCAAGAAAAGGATTCCGTGAATTCTGGCAGTACACGAATAAGTATGAAACCGTGTGTGTCTGTGTAATGAGAGGCCAGGCCGTGTAATATCAGTCTCGACACACAGACATGGACTGAAGCCGTTTCTTTTCTGACACAACCGTGTCTTGTCCTTCCTTGCCCGTGTCTTGATTCTGAAGTCTAGGACTTGTTTTAGTGTTTGGGTTGCACTAGTTTGGTTTGTATTCATTGTAAACATATAAATAGATAGCTTGAGAATATCTTGGGTGCCTTTGAAGGCCGATTGTACGCCTTTCGATGGCCGTAGTAAGGTTTTGAATGCATTGGTAAGACTGGTGATTGTCTTGTAAGCAGTTTTGGCTGTTTTCTAAGAGAATAAGAAACGCTCGCTCTCTCTACCCATGGACATAGATCAAATTGATCGAATAACGTAAATCATTGTGTTCTTGTGTGTGATTAATATCTCTACGTTAATTCTACGTTATTCTATCTTCTATTTTCCTGACTCTTTATAACATTCAAATTGAGTTCTAAAATCAATCTACATTCATATATTGGAAGAGAGTCGTTTTAAGATAAAACATCGTACATAATTAATGTCTCGTAGTCTAATAACAATGATTAAACTTAAACAAGGAGTAAGAACTCAAATTTCACTGGTCGATCACCAATGCCAGAAAAATGATTAGATCACATCAAGCTAAACCTTTTTGAGCTGTCCCCATTCACAGATGTAGAAAGAAAAGTAGCAAATATTACAATATGCAAAACCAAACATTTTCTATAAATTGTTCGTTGAAATCAAAAGAAAAAGATATACTCCCTTGTCCTATTTTAATAGATATTATTTTCTATTTTCGGAATTCCAAATTATAAACACTTTTTTCTCTCTTTCTACTACTTAGATTACAATATTAAAATAATATCCATATAATTAATTCTTAGATTACAAAATTAAGAAGGAATAGATGTATGTGTAATAAATCTATCCCTTTTTAATTTTTAAGTAAATACAAATGTGTCTGTCAAAACGGAACGGAGAGTATATAATTAAGAGAAAGGAAAGAAAAAAGGTACCCTGGAATGGTGATGGTGGCGATTACAAAGAGGGCTATCTCTCAAGAAACCAAAAATATTGTCAAACATTATTGCCCTGACAATGTCACAAGACTGCAACGTGCGTCGCTTCGATTCTTCAGTATGAAGCCAAGCACGAAGACTAAGCTCCATTATGAGCAGCTCACACGCTTTCGAGAACAACCCTGGAGCTTCCGCACTTATCATCTAATCACATAATGCAAGATGCAAGAGCATATATCAAATTAAAGAACACATGGAAAAGGATGATGATCATAAAATTTCCATGTTACAGCACTTAATTAATTAATGTGAAATATTGAGCTACTAAGAAAATTATTCGATGACCAAGGTGGGAAATGCTCCAAATCTACCCAATTGGAAATAATCTTTTCTTTATTCTCTTAAAAAGAAGAGTTTTAGCTATCATTTTTTAGAATTAATTAATTGGTTTAGATTTGAAAATACTTAA
>CAODLS013730297.1:0-10809 GCA_948243855.1 Flueggea neowawraea
ATTGTCAATCCCTAGGGCCCCACAACAAAACGGTGTAGCGGAGATGAGAAATAGAAAACTCCTTGATATTGTAAGATCATTGATGGTTGAATCCAATTTACCAATCTCTTTTTGGGGAGATGCGTAGCCACTTATGTCCTAAACTGCGTTCCATCTAAATCTGTTGCCACCACACCATATGAGATGTGGACAGTTCGCAAGCCCGACCTATCTTACTTGAGGTCGTGGGGTTGTGCAACCTACGCCCATGACACCTCTAGAAAGTATGGAAAGCTTGACCCAAGTGGTAGAAAAGGAATTTTTATAAGATATATTGAACTCTCCAAAGGATATGTTCTAGTGAGAGAGCAAGAACATGGCACGGTGATGGAGTATAAATCTCGAGACGTCACATTCTTTGAAAAGGAATTTCCAAAGTTGGAAGAAGTGAGTAACGATCTCACTTTTTATGAGACACAGGACCCTGAACATTCAGGTTCACTCCATTTGAGTGGGAGAGATTTCGTGGCTGAGGATGAAAGTTTAGACTTTACACCTCAAGCCAATGCAAATGTTCATGATCCTAGATCGAGTAGGAGTATGAATCCTAATTTAAGTGGAGTCAAAATCCTATAATGCATCAAAATGAGAATCTTCTTTCTAGTGGGACTATACCAAATCTTGATGAATACATGCGATTTGTCTACCAAGAGGCATAACCGCCTTGTAAGTCAGCGAGAGGTAAAGTTACACGACGACATTTTCCATAGAAAAACCAAGTGAAACTTTCTTAACCATAATCCTATAAGATGAGGAAGCAACCACAAATATGTGAGAGGTTCTTGAATTCCCAAGTAAGAAAGAATGGATTAAGTTAATAAAAGAAGAACTGACATCTATAAGTTTAAAATAAGTGTGGGAATTGGTTGAATTCCCCAAAGGCCAAAAATTCATTGGGAATAAGTGGATACATACGATTAAGTGTGGTATTGATGGCAAGCTCATCAAGCAAAAAAGCCACTTAGTCACAAAGGGGTTTAAACAACAGGAAGGAATTGATTGCAATGAAACTTTTTCACCTGTTGTAAGATTTGCCTCGACTAGGTTGATCTTAGCATTAGTTGTTGATATGGGCCTTGAGATACATTAAATGGATGTAAAGATTGCATTCCTTAATGAGAAATTGAATGAAGAAATCTATATGGTACAACCTGAGGGGTTTCGTAGTTCCTAGTAATGACCATAAAGTTTGCAAGCTGAAGAGATCTATTTATGGTCTCAAGAAGTCTTCAAGGCAATGGTATATTCGCTTTCATGAGGCGATTGCCTCATTTGATTTTAAAATGATCGATAAAGACTATTGCGTATACATTAAATACTCGAGAGACAAGTTTGTCATTCTAATGTTGTACGTAGATGATATTCTTGTTGATGGAAACGATCTAACCTATATTAAGGGAGTCAAAGACTGGTTATCAACCAAATTTGAAATAAAGACATAGGAAACACATAATATATCCTTGGAGTTAAAATCTTAAGAGATCGATCTAAGTGATTGATATCTCTTTCACAAAAAGGGTATATCAAGAAAGTCTTAGAGTGATTTTACATGCAAAACTGCAATCCTATGTCAACCCCAATAGTTAAGAACCATAAACTTAGCTATAAGAAGTGTCCACAATCGGCAACAGAGAAGGAATGAATGAAGAGAGTTCCATATGCCAATACCATTTATTGCCTACTGTATGCAATAATGTGTACTAAACCTGATATTTGCTTTGTTGTTGTTCTGCTAAGCAGATTCTAGTCAAATCCTGGAAAATTGCATTGACAAACAGTAAAATGTGTTCTACGATACTTGAATGGCACTTCTGATTACGCACTATGTTATTAAGGAAATGATATGTGTTTAAGATGATACACAAATGCAGACTTAGGTAGAGATGTGGATGAGAGGAAATCCATTTCTGGATATGTATTCTTGCTTAACAATGGAGCTATACCATGGAGAAGCAAGAAACAGACTTGTGTAGCGTTGTCTACTATGAAATCTGAGTATATAGCTACACCTGTTGTAGTGCAAGAAGCTATATGGTTAAAAAGGTTTTTAACCACTTGGGTTTAACCGCTTCTCAAGACCCTTTGACTATTTACAATGATAGTCAAGCGTCAATTGCTTATTCCAAGGATCCTATATACCATGGTAGAACTAAGCTAACCGAGATCAAGTATCATTTTGTTAGAGATCTAGTTGCATGAGGAGAGGTGAAATTAGAGTATGTCCTACGTGAGAAATAATTACAGATCCATTTACTAAGCCATTAGAAACAGGAGACTTCATTAGACCTGTTGTCTCTCTAGGCCTGCGTAGGATATGAAAAGTATTCCCTTATTATGTATACGAGTCCATTAATAAAATCATGTTTTTTCTTTTTGAATTCACTGTTTGCAATACACATATAAGAATGTTGTGAGTACATATTCGTTAGTAGAAGAGCATGTTGGACAGAGAAGTAACCCACTCACATGAGTGTTTACCTTAGTCTTGCAATATGTGAGGCAGTGACTAAGATGAGGCTGATTTTGAACATAAATTCAAGATTGTGTTTATAATCAAGAAGTTGTCTTGCAATTTACAATGTGAGATTATTGTAATAAGGCAAGATAAGTCATATGAAGAGGAACATACCTATAGGATGAATTCCTATGTTGACCATCAAATGATCATACGCTAAAATTGAGTCTTTTAGCATTTCTGTCTAAAAGCTAAAAGTAATCCTATTAAGAGGTGGATTAAGGTTAAAATGGCGAAATGCATTTTAACTGAAGCTTCTGTGTGGTGTTAGTATATTTTATAAACATGCGATCTTCTAAGGGAATGATAGAATACCACAGCACATGATCATACCATGTGTGCTATATTCGACTATGGGCATGAAAAAGATTGTATATAATGATCTAGATTTTCCTAGTGTGAGACTCTGTCGTGAACATATGGTTCTCGGTGGCTCAACCCTTAAAACCCTTAGCACATTTGAAACACTTAGTTGAATTAGGTTACTTTAATGTACCACTAATAGTCATGATTGATTCGACCAAGAGTGATACACTGAACAAGTGAACTTGACTAAGGTGGATCGTCTAGTTTAAGTGGGGAAGATCGTTTTTAATGACACATTCACACTAGTCTCAATGTTTGCATAGGTGTCTATCATGATATGTGAACATGAGTAAAACTTTCTTGAGATCAAAATTGAGAGTGGAAGCAGCGATTGTGAAAAACGTTCTAGGGAGAGGCATACATTAGTTTCATTTATAGGTATTAAAGACATTACAACAGTAGGATCTGTTAGTGAAGATCAATGTACAACCCTAACAGGTGTATAGTGTCTATACTTTTAACGTATGTTAGTCGCGTAGTCTATTTGCTTGTATCACGAGATGATCAGGCGTGGTTATATAAGTGTTAACCATGTTGCATGACGATGTTCCATACCATTATGTGTGAATAGGAGATGTTGAAAAACCGGATCCGCTCATGACGTTAATGGATGGAACCCGAACCAATCAATTATAGGTGTAATTGACGATGGGCTTATTAATTAGGCCCGACTTCTTAAGTGGTCCAGACAAGCCCAAATGGAAATAAGCTCAATATATGTATACAAAGTAAAAATAAAAGAAAGAAAGAAAAAGTGATTCTAGAAGGTTTTTTCATCTTAACAAGAAAATTTTTCTTTCCCTCCAAAAGAAAGGTAGAAACCTTCTTCCATTTTCTCCCAATCTCCCCACTTCCACGTTAATCAAAAAAGAGGAAGGAGGGCAGTTTTGTCTTCCTAACCAAACCCGATCTCAAGAAAGCTCTTAGACCGCGCATAGATAGTCGTTTCCCATAGTAGAAATTGTGGTTCGACTAAGAGGCTTGCACCGATTTTACCCCTCCGCTGCTCTGCTGGATTTAGAGGGAGGTACATGATCCTAGGCTTATTTCCACGGTTAATATTATGTTTGTGTGTACCTTATATATATATAACTATTTTTGTAAAGTAAAAGTTGTCGTCCAAATAATTTTTACACAAGTGTAGTCCTAATACTATTATGAGCAATACTCCTAACTAAAAACCAAACAAATAATTTCCAGGTTAATAATAAAAGTATCTATAAAAGATATAGATTAAAATCAATATCAACCAATGATATTTTTAATTTCTTCATAACGATTTTTCATTGTTAACTAAACGACATAATAAAAAAGGAAAAAAAATAAGACTGAATTCGCCGTATAAAAGGAAAACAACCTCCGCTCAACGTATTTTTCATTCTCGCAAGCTCACCGCAAGCAGAACTCAGACCAATCCTCCTCTCTTATCCTACCCGTCTTCTCCCTCTTCTCTGCGTTCTAAGGTACAAATCTTCCTTCTCTCCATCATTCGTGTTCGTTTAATCGTTAATCGATTGTTGGTTCTTCTATGTGATATTAATATTTTCGCGTTCATGTTTGCTCCTGATAGGAGGTCCGTTTTCGTGGTCTGGATTCTTATTCGGTTTGGATTGTGGAGTGATTATGTGAATTTGGTGCCCTTCGATTCGTGTTGTCGTTTATTACTTGGGATTTGGATTGATTGATTTCTTTTGTTGGATTTTTTTTTTGATTGAAACGTATTTTTTTGGGAGTAGTTTTGTATTTGATGGATCTATGTACGAAGCGTATTTGTTTCTGGATTCTTTTGATTGTGATTTCAGATTATTCTCGTTAGACCGTCTGTTCTTAATACCTCCGTTAGGGTATCACTGTCCGATATCAAATCCTCTATTTCATTCTGCATGTTCGATTTTAACTTTTTTTATTCTTGTTTGTGTGCAGAGTTAACTCTAAAAAGTCCTGGTCTCTCCCACATCAAGTACAAGAGTGGTTAGTTCCAGTATTAATTTTCCAACTTTCCATCTATATTACTGAAGTTGTTGATATTTTAACATTACTTGTTTATGTCGCCTGAATTTAAGTTATAAATTTTGAATTTATTTGTTTTAAGCACGTTATTTCTTCCGGAACAATTGTTGTTTACAATTACCCTAATGTAGGTTTTTGATGGCTAAGTTTTGTAATCGGGAAAAATTGTGTTTTAGAACTGTTATTTTGGAGAGCTTTATGGGTTTGGATGTAGTGGGATTATGGCTTTTTGTTTATGCATCTATAGTTGATTGTGGAATGTTAGAATGTTTGCAAACGATTTTGGTGAATGCAGTCTGATTTTCTGTCTTTTTTCAGCCAACCCTTGTTGATTCCTTCCGTGCAGACGTTGATGAGGTATCTATTAATGAAGCTATGGTGAGTTAATGTGTTCTTGCTTTTTCTCTTTAGATGTTTCAAATTTCTTTGGATGTTAATTTCCAGAGATTTCGTTCTGCCCAAACTTGGGGAATTTGTATATATTTATTAACATGGACATCCACGCTTGTAGATGGATAGGTAAATACAGTAATTTGTGTGTATAAACTTTCACAAGCTGATCTTTTAAATTGCTAACTTTGTACAGGAGGAAGAGGATGGTGAAAGTAGGATAAAATACCTCGCACCAAATCTATCTGCTATCATTGGGAGTGCAGTTGCCGCTAAACTTGTGGGCATTGCTGGTGGTCTGTCTACCTTAGCATACATGCCTGCTCGTGCTGTTCAGCTCCTTGGTGCCGAGGACCTGGCAGGTTTGTCTACTGCAACATCTCAATTTCGTGCTAGCTATCTTGAGCAAACCGAGATATTTCAGGGCACACCTCCTTGTTTGAGATTGCGTGCTTGCCGACTCTTGGCCTCAAAATCTGCCCTTGCAGCACGAGTAGACTCCACCGGTGAAGATCCATCAGGAAACACTGGACGCAACCTTTGGGAGGAGCTTCGTAAGAAAATTGCAAAGTGGCAAGAGCTTCTTCCTTGAAAACAAAACTAAACCTAAAAAATAGACTCTCTTTAACTGTTATTTATTGACGAGATACTCCTTTGTAAATAGATTATGCTTGCTTCCTTAATTCATAGTTCTTGACTTGGATGTTTAAGTGCCGGCTCATTTTAGCTTTAAGTTGCTTTGCGTTCTTTTTTCTTATAACTTCTCTTATAGTTGTGCTCAAGCTTTTGCTGTCTTTTATTTTCCAAAATAGGTGTCAGTGTTCAGTTTGCATGAGTGCGAGTTTTTATTTTACTTTTTGTTGAGTTTTGTTCATTTTATAATATTGTTAAGTGGGGTATTTTTAATTAGGAATGGCAATGGACACAGTAAGTCAATAATCGCAACATACCATCAAAAGAGCAAACGAGCTTTTTTATTTTTGAAGAAATAGGCAGCCTATTTGTATTAATGAATGAAAGAAATGTCCTTTACATGATCAACTAATGTGTACGGCATAGCAAGAAAAACTAAAGCTCCAAATATATAAACCAGAGGCATATCTACCCCCCCGGTTGCCTCTCCCTGGCCAAAGTGTGAGCAACAGAATTTGCCTCCCTATAGATGTGTATGTGTATGTGTATGACCTGCGTATTGTCACTGAGTAATTGTTAAATGTCCCCAACGATGAAATCGAGCTGAGTGAGTGAAGGAGAAGGATACTGGAGCTTTCGGACAAGTTCGAGACAATCAACCTGGATGATGAGACTAGAGTAGCCTGAGTCAACAGCCCATTGTAACGCATTCCGAAGAGCCACAGCCTCCATTACCAACGGAGTGGAGAAGCAACGCACCGGGGCCACCATTGAAGAGATTACCATGCCAGCAGCATCCCGCAGTACAGCCCCGACGCCAGCCTTCATTATGCTTGTATCCATGCCGACATCAACATTTATAGCAAGCCAGCCCGGGGTGGAGCCATCCAACGTGAGGCAAGTCTTGGTGATTTTGAATGAATATGTTTCTCGGCAAAAGAGGCATCCAAGAATTCTTGATGCTTGGCCAAAAATTGACAGCAAATAACAGCATGGTCAAGCAAATTTTCTTCCCAAACCTTTTGATTACAGCTGAACCAAATAACATCCAGAATTGTAACAACTTTTGCGATCTGTTCAGGACTAAAGCAATGGAAAATCATCAGTAGCCAATCTCCTAAGCAAGTTCAAGGTCTGCTGCTGTCAATGTTAAGATCGAGTAATCTCCATGCAGCCTTTGCAAAAGTACATGAAAAGAAAAGGTGAACAGAATCCCTTTTGACTAAGATACTTCTAAGGGGTATATACTCATGGCACAGGCGCCATAGAAAAACCTTATGGCGTTCTTGCACATTGATAGTCCAAACTGTTTTCCACATTGCGTTCTGGTTGCTTGCTGAAGCCAAGTATGCTAAAGAAGTCTGCACAGCAAGCCAATAACCCGATCGAACAGTATAAAAACCGTTTTTAGTATGATACCAACTAAGCACGTCATCCATAGGAAAAATGGGTAATGGAATGGATAAGATCGTGTCAGCATCAATAGGGAAGAAAGTGTTCCGGATCAGTTCTGCCTTCCAAGTATTACTTGAGATAAGATCAGATATCTTCATAAGATGACAACCATCAGCCTTAAATTAATAGGCCGAAAGTTAGAGAAAGAAGGAAGTCAATTGTTGTTCTAGATTGAGACAGAGACATCACTGCCAATACGCCATATCAAACCGTCTTTAATAAGGGAAATCGCAGCTAGGATACTCGTCCAACAATAACTAGCATGGGATGTCATGCCTGCTTGCAATAAGCTAGACTCGTGATAGTATTTGGATTTAAAAACTCTAGCCGTCAGCGTGGTCTCATTAGTCAAGAAACGCCAAACCTGTTTAGCAAGCATTGCAAGGTTAAAGTGATGAAAACTGCGAAAACCCATGCCTCCATCATTTTTAGGTTTGCATAGCCTGTCCTAAAATGCCCATCGAATTCCCTTCTGGCTACTTTCCACACTTCCCCACTAGAATCTGTTCATAATTTTTTGCAATTGATCAGCTGTGGACCTGGGGATCATATAAACACGCATTGCAAACGCAGATAGAGCTTCCATAACAGCCTTTAGCATAACTCCCCTTCCCGCCATGGATAGTAATTTCCCCTCCAAGTAGACAGCTTCTTACGAAACTTATCTCGAATATATGCAAAAGCAGAAGACTTTGATATCCCCAAAACAGATGATACATTAAGATAAGTTCCAGCAAATGCTAGATTTGAGATTCCCAGAGCGTCTAAGAATTGCTGGCGTTGGCGTGGAGATAATGATGACGGAAAGAAAGTACTAGATTTGGCTGCATGCACTAGGTGACCCGAGGCAGCCTCATATTTACGTAAAATACTTCTCAATGTCACTGCTTCTGCAGGATTTGCCTTAGAGAGGCAAGCCCAGCAAAAAAAATAAATGAGATATAACGAGAGTTGTTTGTGCCAATTTCAAACCAGTAAAATTTGCATTCTAGCAAACAGAATTCAACAGGCCCGAGAAGACTTCTGCGCATAATATAAAGAGATATGGACAAAAAGAGTCTCCTTGTCGAATGTCCCTCTGAGGCTTAACATCGCCAACAATGGACCCATTCAGTGCAATAGAGAAAGAGACTGTCGTTACGCACCTCATAATTAAATTTATCCATCTCTTCGGGAAGTCCATAGTTTTTAGAACAAAACTGATAAAGCCCCAAATCAAAGCGTTCATATGCTTTGGCCATATCCAATTTGATGGCCACCATACCACCACAATCTGAAGCATTGTTTTTTAGTGCATGAAATGCCTCAGTCCCTAGCAAGATATTATCAGTGATTAGACGTGTCGGAACAAAGCCACTCTCGTTTTTTGAGACCGACGAAGGCAGCATACTTTTCATTCTGTTCACCAATACTTTTGAAATGATCTTGTATAATACATTACATAGACTGATGGGCCACAATTCAATCATCATGGTTGGATTTTTTACCTTCGGGATCAAAGCTGGATTAGTATGATTCAAGTCAGCAGGAAAAGCACCACCATTTAAAATATACAGGCAAAAAGAAGTGACATCAGTGCCAATTTTGTCCCAAAAACTCGTATAAAATAAACTAGGCAGACCATTAGGACCGGCTTTATGGAGATCCATTTGTGACAGAGCATGAGATATTTCAGCAGCGTCAAATGGTTTTAAAAGAGCCATTTGTTGTCCAAATTGAGCTTTTTACTAATTAAAGAGGCAATAATAGCATCAATGTGGCTGCCTTTGGAAGAGAAAAGCTCTTGAAAATAATTAACAGCCACCTTTGACATCCCTTCAATATCAGATAGCCAAGACCCGTCTCATCATAGAGACCATGGAGGGTATTAGTACGGCGTCTAGAAGCAACAAAGTGAAAATCTTCTATTTCTATCGCCATGTTTTAGCCAGTTGCAAAGAGACCGCTGCCTCCAATGCAGTTCATCTTTTCAAAGTAATAGATCAAGGTCTTTATGAGCTTGGGAGAGAGAAATACCTGAGTTTAGGTTAGTAGGCTGTTGTTTTATTGATCTGATCCGTTGTGTGCATTCATTCACAGCACATCGTAGTTCATTGTTATGGTTGCTGCCCCATCTGTCCATATTGCATAATACTGCCTTCAAACGTTGCGGCAAAAGAGAGATGTCATTGTGTTTGTGCCGTGCATTCACAAAGGTATCTTGACAATCGGATTGAATGATCCAAAAACTCTCGAAGCGGTGTGCTCGTTTTTCCCATATCATTCTCCTTTGCCGTAAAGTGAGAGTGCCAACATCATATGGTCCCTATGGTTGCACTTTACATGAGAAATTTTTTAGTATTAGAAAAGTTTAACCTATGATGAGGAATCGAAGAAGCGATCCAGCCATTCCTCAATGAGGTTTCCCGAACGTCTAAAGCCTTCCCAAGTATAACAATACCCTTCAAAACCCAGATTGACTAAACCGCATTCATCAATGACAGCTCTAAAGTCCTCTATTAGAGATTGAGGATGGTCACGTTCTCCATTTTGCTCCACTTCAAAAAGAATTTCATTGAAGTCCCCACCAATAAGCCAGGCACAAGAGTACATTGCGTGGAGTCTTCTTAAACGGTTCCACGAATTAGATCGCAATTGATGATTTGGGTTTCCATAGAATCTTGTGAAACGCCATTTTTCGGAGCCAAAATTATCAACTATAACGTCGATGTAATCAGATGCATTCGATAAAAGATCAACATAAATATTATTATTCCAAAGAAGTGCAAAACCAACACAACTGTTCTCCCATGGGACACAAAAGCCAGAATCAAACCCCAATGCAACACGAGTTCTAATAAAATTAGAAGCAGTACATAAAGTCTCAATAAGAAAAACAAGATTTGGGCGCCGTTTGTTGATAACGACGGCTTTTAATTGTCAAAATGTATCAGGGTTTGTTAGAGCGTCTTGTATATTCACAAATACTATACATGAATTAAAGCGGAAAAAGGAAGATTTAAATACCTCCAGCCATTGACATCATTATAAGTGATTGAACCACCTCTAGTTTTGAGAGTTTCTAAAGCCTATTCTTATTCTCTATTGATGGTGTATTACAAGAAAAATAAGATAGCCTTAAAGACCCAAACGTAGCTCCTTTATATAGGCATTGTCCATCACAAAGCCAAAAAATTATATAGGAAAAAAATCAAATATATGGGAATATATATATATATATATATTATATTCCTATATAAGCTTTACAATATATTATTTATATCTTTCCTTTATATTAAGAAAAGAATTTTAAATAATTGCCTTAATGTTGATTCGGGCCACATATATGGTATAATAAAATTTGATTTTACATTCTCCCACTTGGCCCAAAAGTCCATTGTTTATTTGATAGAAATAAATAC
>CAODLS013731141.1:0-23878 GCA_948243855.1 Flueggea neowawraea
CATCCAATATCTGGCGTACTTGTAATGTCAGTGCTCATTCTTTCCAATGTTTTAGTAACAGAACTACCTTCAGATTCCTCATTTGGGACATCAGATAAACAATCATTATGGCCTTTTGGGACTGCAATTTCAATATGCCAGTCTTCTGCTTTGAAATTCATTGAGTCTGCATAATTTTGACAAGTTCTTTTGATAGACAGAGGCCTTGATTTAGATGAGTCCGTAATGACTTTACTCAGAGTGAAATCCTTCCTTGCAGAATCACTGGTACTGGTAATATCACAGTAATCACCTCCGCAGAAATTTTCTGTATGATAATGAGGAGAAGCTAATGAACATCAATCTATAAAAGAGTAACCTCCAAGGGATATTTGAAAGCATTTGATGGATTACATATAGATAGTTTCCAAGTTAATCGCACTGATTCAGTTTTCGCTCCATATAATGCATAGCTTTTTTTATTCTGTTAAACTAACTACTAATGAAACAATCAGTAAAACTCGCATATATATAATTATTTTAGACAAATCATTTAGGTTCATTGAGGAAAAACAAGAAAAGAGAACTAAGAAGTGAACAAAGAGGAGCAACAGAAAAACAACCGTAAAAAGGAGAGGAAGATTTTAAAAGAGGACTTTTTTATATCCAAATCAGAGAATTGTTCAGAAATACCTTTTATTGAAGATCCAGTTTCTGAAGGTTCAGGAGTATCAGGCCCAGGAAGACTCTTCCAGAACTGTAAGGCAAGCAGTACCGTGTCCCTAACTGGTTTAACCTGCAGGAAACAGAATATGATGTAATTACACCAGCACCATCAATCAATAATTGGAAATTATATGAATATGAATATAGACCTTGTCAAAACGACATGATTCAAGAGAGCGGATGCAGGAAGCCTTCAATGGTGCCAAGCAGGATGCACCACTTGAAGCTATTTCCCCTAATGCCACAGAAGCTGATTTTCTTGTAGTCCAGTCGCTGTTCCGGAGAGATTCTTGTATTGAATTCACAGCTGTCGATAGAGCATTTTGTGACGGAGCACCCCCTGCCTGGTATGGGAATTGAACACATTTAATGCAAAACATTCTGAAAGGCAGGACATTCAATCTCAAGATCCAAAAAGGGAACAAATTGCACAACACAGAAGTGAACAATGCGTGACATGATCATGGACGACAACATATAACAAGGCTGAAGATGAAAAAGTAAAATAGCATAGAACTGCTAAGAATAACCTGAATAATACTAGTGTTCAATTCGATGACGGCAGGCTTTGCCATGAAATGGGGATTCTTGAGCAACTTGAGGGTTCGAGTGAGCATTCGCTGCAAAAGAGAAACGGGAGGATCATTGGTGTTATCAATGACCCTAGCCAAGCACAAGGCAGAACCGGATTGAATTTGCTTGTTCTGCTCCCCCAAAGCTTCGAAAAGAGGTTTCACAAGCGTAACAAAAACCCCAGCGCCATTAAGATGACTGGGATTAGCCAACTTGGAAGCCAAACCAGCCATTGTTTCCACACAAGCATCTCTAACAACAGAATCAGGATCCTTGAGCCTCTTGACAATGTTAGCAACCATCTTAGGAAGATGGGGAGCGACAAGATTGCCGTGGAAGGTGACCAGCTTAGCCATTAATCTTACACACTCCTTTCTAACAGCACTCTTCTGGTCCTTGTCGGTGTCCAGAATGCAAGAGAGGAAAGGGGAGATGGCTTCCGGAGACAAACACTGAGCAGTTTTTTCAAGATCATCGATGGCAATTTGGCAAGTATCTCTATCAGCAAGCTTGTTAAGAGCAAGGAGCACCTTGTGCTTGAGTTCATAAGCCATTTGCTGCGAACTGTTGGTGTTAGCGAGCCTAGAGGAGGAGGGAGGAGGTCTGAGTTTGGTTTGAGGATAAGTTGGCTTCATCTTCAGATGGGTACTTAAGTAATTACAACTCAGCAGCAGTGGCGGTCCTCATCAGTAGCAGTAAGATGAATGCAATGAAAGCCCTGCACAAGAGTCGGTGCCTTTGAAAAGAAAACCAGAGGCAGAGAAGCAATGAAATGTGAATTTGAATGCTTCGTCTTCTATGGCCACGTTTGGAGTGAGGGCAAAGAGAAAAGAAAAATGGAAAGAGAAGGAATGGGAGGGAAGAGAGAGAGGAGAGTATTACGAACTTCAAGGGGGGCGTCTGCTACTTGACTGAATTTCAACTTTATTTGTTTTTTCAAGTCTTTAGAAGAAAGAGAAGGAATTCATCTGAGTGTTTGAAAATTGGCGCTTGGAGGAATGCGTTTCGAATTTGGGGGAGCGTCACGCTTCCTCGCCTTCTCTCCAAACAACGCTTCTTCACGCACCACCTCTTGGGCCTTTTAATCCGCTCCACGGCCCACATATCCTCGCTTATTACTCCTTCCACCTATATTTTTTTGTCTTTTTTTAGTATTTTATGTTTTTCATATATTTAAAACAGGAAAATTTAAGACTATATTTTTGCAAATATTTTAGTATGTTTTTTTCTACAAAAATATGTTACGATTGAAGTACCATACTTGTAATTACACTCTCAAACTAATCTATTAACTTAAGTGTGCACAATCGACTCTGATACTACTTGTCACAGGGTCAGAGTTTTAACGCAGAGACTAATCCGTGAGGCATCCCGAAACTCCTGCATTCTCGAGATTAAACCTTGATCAATCTCGATACTCACTGATTTCGCCCTCCAGTGGGCTCATCAGGAGAGCGGAGACAGTTCCTGACCAATGTAGTACCCAGGATGGTACGACATCCTTCATAACCAAGTTATAGATCAGTAACAAGCTTTCCAAACTTAATTGGGTCCGCATGTCTAATTCAAGATAAATGCAACACCTGCAATATGTACTCACACCGTTATCTGAGGTTTTCATCACTAGCAAACATCTCGTACATCCTGCATGGTTACGACTAACAGGTCGTGACAAATAGCCACCA
Source organism: Flueggea neowawraea (assembly GCA_948243855.1). NCBI lineage: Eukaryota > Viridiplantae > Streptophyta > Magnoliopsida > Malpighiales > Phyllanthaceae > Flueggea > Flueggea neowawraea. The sequence goes on from CAODLS013731141.1 coordinate 2,964, forward strand.
TGCTCCTTAGATTTGCATTCCACATTCCATCAATTCTCTCTCTGTAAGGAAAAAATTATAATCCAACGCCACAATGCTCAATTCATTAGATCTTAGAAATGAAAAAGAACCAAACAGAAAACAATTATTATTCCAATATACTAGTTACTTAGTAAACTACAAGTACGCAACAACCAAAGCCTATATGATAATTTCACTCAAATCCAAGTTTGTAGCATATCCTTTGATGCAACAATGAAATATGACCTGATAGGACCCAAATCGCATAAAGTCTGTCTACATGTTAAACAAATAGTTAAACATAGAAATTAATTATAAAAACTTTGTGGTCATCAAAGGATTTCTCAGTTAAATTTCCTAGGAATCAAACAGAACGTTGAAGTGCTCATGAGTATTCTGTACCAAAAACACTATTATAAGCTAATACACAAATTGTGGAAGCATGTGTTCTTTTGGAAAAGTGTGGTATTCAACTTCCCAACTTTAGAGTATCTCGTCACAATCTGTTTTCGGACTATAATCAGCGTATGAGGCGAACCATTTATAAAAATTCAGTCCATCTCGCATAAATTTTGGAGAATAGAAATATCTATCCAAATACATATTATTAACCGACTTATTAATCATATTAAAACAGTTTAACGGATAATAAATTTTTAAAATAATATTCACGAATAATAATAGAAAATATTCATGTTAGCAAATACTAGATAAATAAATATAGTTAAAACAATTTAACCAATTTATTAACATATACAAGTTCATAACCCATTTCTCGGTGTGAAGCATCTAACACAAACTGAAATTCGGCCCAAACAATAGGGCACTCACTGAGCGAGGAAGATCAAACGACCACTATCAAGATCACCTAAAAAGTGAAGCAAAACAAAAACAGGAAAACGAAAAGGGGTAAAAATCCCTAGTGAATGGATAATACATCAGAGCAGCTCAGACCCCTCAAAAGGGTTTAAAAACATTTTCGAAAACTATCTTATGCACGTATATATATCCAATACTAACATATATACACACTCGTATATATATAGCTAACTTAGTTCGAAAATCCACTTTGTAAACAAATCAGATAACAAACAATTACCAGAATTGGTTAAATGAAGAAATTAACTATAATATTTAATTTCCCAAATCCAAAACAACCAAAATATTTTTCCCTTCAAATATTTTTTTTTTCAAATCACATTTAGTTTCCCGAAATATTTCCAAATAAAAGTACCAAATATTTTTAAAGATAAATACTCAAAATATTTCAAAGATAAATTCCAAATTTATTTTCAGGTTTGAATACCGAAGTATTTTCAGAATTAAATACCGAAGTATTTTCAGAGATAATTCCAAAACATTTTCAAAGAGTAGTTCAAAAAATATTTTCAGAAGGGGACCAAAGTTCAGACAAATCAAGTCTACTAGACTCGTTAATAGCCACCCAGGCAATGATTAGCCACTCAAGCACCATGGTATAGACACGAAGACAAGTATAGGCCACTCATGCATAATGTATAGCCACTTAGGCAAATGATACAACACTAGTGTATCAACGGCTATGTTGTCTCGTAGTTGGGTGTCCCAAATCAAAATGTTTTACTAAAACATTTCAAAAATATTTATATATTCAAAAGTTCAACATATAACATACGGAAACAAACATATCATTTTACCAAAATGATAACAAACTTCCAGAAGAAATATTTATTACAAAAATGTTTAGTTTTCAGAAACAAATACTTATTTCAAACAAAATATTCGCACCGAAATATATTCTCAAAATCCAAAACAGAGTGTTCATGGCAGATATCATAATAAATATTAATCATAATATTTATTTTAGAAACCAAAATCATTTCTAGAGAAAATCGAGTTTCCACAACAGAGGTTTTCACGTATATCATATTTTTGGATTTTCAATCATTTGATTATTCTAAATTACATACCAAGGTCAACATAACAAAAATATATACAGAGTTCAGATGACACAGCATATGTGTCTGAAGGTGCTACCACACTCACCTGAATGCCGAGCAAATAATTTAGACCACGGTTCACTAGTGAATGACTGGTCTCCTCTGAAACCAAGCAAAGCTGAAACAAACATTTTAGAGCAAATCAACACATGGTACTGTGGCGATACCGAAATACGTGCAAATACATATGTCAACCCAAACGCTCAAACGAATCCCGAAAATTCATTTCGGGCCCAAGTCTAACATAATAACCCAAACATTACACCTCAGTGTAAAATTACACTTTGGTCGCCGAACTATTCCAATTTAATATTTTGGTTCCAACTCCCCAAAATAACATATTAGTCCTCATAAAATCTCAGAATATCTAGATTGGCCCTCCAAATAATTCAAAATTCAATTCTAATTCCAAAATGTAAAATATCACTTTTGGTCCTCCAAAAGGCAAATTACACAAATGTTCAACTTTCGATTCAACCTATAGAAATCGAATCTAAACACCTACATTGGTCCTAATCAACCTCAGGAACATGAATCCATACTTGATTTCTCGAAAACAACTCCATATTTCAAAAAATTTCACAAAATCCGAACCTAACTCTAGCCCATTCAAAACAACATCAAATATCTTGATTCAAGGATTGAATAATGTTTATATAATCTCAAACAATCATAATCTAACAACCTACAACACCCATTTCAACAGAATCACACAAAATCCGAAACCCATTTCAAATTCGGCCTAAAACCCAAAATCCGAATTTGAAGCATGAAATGGATGAAATGAAGATATTAGAGATGCAATATTACCTCTAGGAACAAAATGAGAGCAATGGGAAGCTCCAGGAATGCGTTCTGAATGAATTTGGATGAAAGAGAGGCGAAATGAGGTGAGAGAGCCGAGAGAGTCGGGTGGGGGTTTATATAAAACCCTTGCCCAAAATTGCATCGTTTAACTGAGTATCAGCCTTTTCTCAGCACTTACTTGAGTAAATCAAAAAGTTAATCGAGTAAGTTTTGCTCCAGGAAAAACTTTGGCCTTACTCACTCGAGTAACTCTAAAAGTTACTCGAGTAAGTCTCACTTCCAGAACAATACTTAAGCATGAACTTACTCAAGTAAGACCAACCTTTACTCGAGTGATCCAACATTCGATTACTCAAGTAACATGAAATTTTACTTTAGTAACTCGCATCTAAAGAGGTTAAAAAACAATACATTCACCCATGTTCACTCGAGTAACTCCAGACTTACTCGAGTAACCAGATACACATTCAACAACATTGAATTACCCAACACTACCAACATCTAATCAACATCTCTAATCATTCAAGATTGAACCGAGATCAACTAAACACCAAAAATGTTGATAAGTTAACATCATCAATGACCTTAAACATAAGTTGATGGGATCAAAATAAATGAAACAAATGGAACTGATTGGAATGCTTCAAAAGACAAATCAGAAATAGATGAGATATTACAGAACCAATAATGGAGTCATTGGTCCCTTGTTGTATTGGTCCCTTATTGTGGGACACCAATAAAAGTTGGGTCAATAATCTAGCCTCAACTGTATCAACTTGTCTAAATTGGATCCCACTTGACTCAATCCATTTTTTTATTTTTCTATTTATTTTCAAGTTTTTATTGTGGATTTTTTCCATTTTAATTTATATTTTGAGGAGTCATTAATAGAAATAACATAATAAATTAATATTATAATTAATACACTCTAATTATTTTTTTAATATGTATGTTGTAACCTTAAAAAGTATTCTTTGTGAAAAGAAGAGAGTATAATTTATGTTTTGCAATTAAAATAACAATAACTAACATTATGAAGGGCTAATTAAAGTTATAAAATATTTTTATAAAATTCAAAATTCTGAAAATTTATAAAAATAGAGTGGTGATTCAGTCTTATATATTTATATAGATAATCAAAGTAGTTATGGTCAGTGGCGGATGCAGAACAAAATCCAAACGGGGCCCGATGACAAATAAAAATAATATTGTAAATGTATATAATATACCTAAATAAACCATGAATAAACTATAAATAAATCATAAATAAATTATAAATAAACTAAATATATATATTATATATTAAGAGACCACAGACTCGAGCGGAGTCACGGGACCGTGCCGGACCCCCCTTAGGTCCGCCCCTGGTTACGGTTAAATGAATTGAGCTCAAATCCCACGGCCTTCAATTATTAATTTATTAAAAAAATAAATAAAATTAATTAAGCATAAAGAAAAAGAAGACCTATTGAATCTTATTTATTATTTTAAATTTTTAGGTGGATTGTTTCTTAATATGGTATTCCTTTTCATAATACTTATTTTTTATAAAAAAAAAACTCTCTTTTTGTCAAAATACGTGATATTTTACAAAATCAAGAACGTTTTGAACATAATTTTCTAAATATACCCTTATAGTTAATGACTTATAATGTATAATTTATATTTTCAATGAATCATTAATAAGGATAATATAATAAATTTCTTAATATGTGTATTACAACCTTAAAAAATACTTATTATGAAAAAGAAGGAGTATTAGAATAGTTATAATCAAATTATAGGTCTCAACTATCCGTATAAACTTTTAGTTGAATTAATTATTGATAATTAAGACCGTATTTTCACTTAATTTTTGTTTCGGTGTTTTTTTTAAAGACCCTTTATTTTTGTTTCAGTCCTTTATTTATTTTTTGCCTAGATATTTTTGGTCCATCTGAACAATGTTAGTTCTTTTAGCGTTATTTTTTGGAATAATTTTCTGATTTGGGCTCCGAGAGGATTATTGTTCTGTTCGAAATAGTAGAAACAATGAAATGGTTGCGTAAAACAAAAATGAGAATGTCCTTCAATTTTTGTTTTGATCGTGGCGACTGGCGTGTTTGTTTGATGAATATACTTGCATTATATATCATTTTCAGCTCTTAAAGAGATATGTTTTTTTTTTACTTCTTTATCATGCAATTTAGTTTTACAATCTATGCAATTTGTTTTCACAATCTACCAAAAAAAAAAACATTACAATCGATCGTCACAGAGTTGCTTTATTTCTTTAGTGGATTTGGCTTTGGGATTTTGTACATTTTAAATTGCATCTTAATTAGGGGTTTTAATTTTGATAGATGAAGAGGTAAATAATAAGAGTAAATTATAAATTAGCAGATTATAAAGTGAAAAAATAAAGAGATTAACACATCTTTTGAGAATTACAATATGTTAGATATGTAATAATTCATACCAAAATGTTTTAAACCAAATATCAAAACAAAAATATGACGCAACTATTTTCATACGAAAGTATAAATATACAGGTATGCAACTATTTTTATATGAAAGTACAAATATATAGGTAATGGAAACAAATAGTAACAAGTGATATGATATATATTTTTTCTTGATAGTTGGTGTTATTCATAAGATTTGAGCTTAATTAAAATCTGAAATACAATTAGTTCATCTAATTTTGCATTGTTAATACAATAGAATTAAAAAAAGGGACAAAAATAAAATTGGTGATGATTGTATATGACGACCAAAAACAAAAGATTATGATCGTCAACAACCTTACTTACGTAGGAGCTAGTTTACAAATTTATAAGGAACAAAACATTCTTCTGCAAGTAGATAAAGCTTAATTCTTCACAACAAAGAAAAGTCAAAATGTAGTTTCCATGAATAGATATGATCTATTTACTCGCTCTTATTTAATTCTTAAATTCTTCGGTATATAATGCCCACACAATTTTAATTATGTTTATGGCATTATTAATTGGCAATGCTTTAATGTAATTAGTTTTTTAATGAAAGAGAGCGACACTTCACAAAATTTTATTAATAACTATCACTTATGGTGGAAGAAAATGTAGTTATAAACGGAATTTAATGTAATTAGTTACTCCCTCCTTTCCTTAAAAAGTACTTTTTAAGGTTTTGACACACATATTAAGAAAATAATTAAACTATATTAATTATAGTGATAATTTACTATATTATCCTTATTTATTCTAATGGAGGTAGTTGGAATGTAGTTATTCAAAGTAATTTAATAGGAGGATAAATATGGAAGAAAATAATAAAAAACTTTTTGATTTTATAAAATATTACTTATTTTGATAAAAATTAATTTATCTAAAAAACACTCTTTAAGAAATGAGTGAGTAATTGCAAATAGATGCACTACTCTCATATGCAGTTACTGGGAGGTGAGGCTTGACAAATATGAAGTGTTTTATGATATTATTATTTATCCCTAGTCAAATATGTAAGAGAAAGGTCGTTGTTACTAAAAATATAAAATTTCAACATGTTGATATAAATAAAATGAAAATTTATTAAAATTGCAGAATGAACTTTGCAAACTGAATATACCCGACGAGGAGGTCAAGAAACGTTAAAAAGGAGTAGAAATTAGGATGATTGGTGATTGAGTTCCAGCCCTAGATGAAGCCCGGAAGTGGTGATCTTATGATGAAAAGGAAGCTTACCTAACAAAGCATCTAACAAAGCCAGTTGATGAGAAAATGTTCAGCACTTCAGCCTAATTCCAGATGTGAATCATGTGATTAAATCATTAACAAATATTCAATTTGTTTATCCCAAATAATGGTAACGAGTTATATATATATATATATATTTTTTTTTTTTTTCACAATATTAGACTATATTTAGTTGAGAAAATATTTTTTTATTTTTTATTTTATTTCTATTTTTTGAAATAAGATAAAAAATAATGGAAAATTTAGTTTTTAATGAATAAATTTTTTATTTTTCCTTTTCTGTTTTCTAATTTTCTAGAAAACAATGATTTTTTTAGCTAATTAGACCCTTATTTTCTTCTCAATTTAACGAAGGTAGAAAAGAAAGTCTCATCTTATTTAATATGATACTTACTATTGTTACCTAACTACAACAATAATATTTTGAGTTACAGTCTAAAATTTTATCGTATCCATTCTGACGCTGAAATCAATAGTTGAACCTTTGGTGTAGGAAATGAGCATCCCTGAAGATGAGTTGGATAGTGGTATTCATAGTTTATACACTTATCGAAGTAGATGACCTGTTATATGCTTTATAGGGTTTTACTTGTCACGCCATCAATGACTTTACTTGTTAGATTTTTGCCAGAATTTAGTACTTAAATTTGTTATTCGACTTGATCCAAATCACATCACCTACAATATTCATATATGATGGAACTGATTTACATTTTCTTGTATGTAAAAAAGGAAAATGAAAGAAAAAAGGTATAATCGAGTTTCCATACACAAGTAACTAATAAATATCAATCTAGTAGAGATATAGACTTGAGATGGATTTTAATGTTTAGTGCTTAGTATAGATTATATATTTGATTTATAAAAATTTTATAATGTTAATTTCGCTGCTTTTACGATTTAAACTAAAATCATTTTCTCTATATATATGATCCCTAATTGAACTATAAAGGTTTGTTTCACCTTAGGAATCAAATCTAGCTAGCAAGGCTTATATTGTTTACAGGCCAAGAAAATCATGTATTATTTTGGTGCCCATTTTTTATAGTTGAGAGTAACATAGATGATAGAACATATTAGCAGATTGAGTAAATTGCATGATAAAAAAAAAAGTAAAGAAAATTTTATATTTTTTTAAAAATTAAAATATGTTGAATATATAATATAATGAATCGATATACAAAAGCCAAACACCACAGAAGGTTTATTACATCTATAAACCCTTGAACTATTTAAGATTATGCCATCAAGTTTTTAAACTACTAAATGTACATCATCAACCTCTCTAACTATTAAATTTTATATTTTCATAATCATTAAACCAATTAATTGGTACTCTGTTATCCCATAAACTATTTATTTTATGTTCCATATATAACCTCAGAACTATTTGTGTTTTAATTCGATTAGGAGGTTATAAAATACAAAATAAATAGTTAAAAGTTTGATGATATTCATTTGATAGTTTAGAAAATGATATAACACAAAATTAAATAGTTCAAAAATTTGTGGATGCAAAGCCTCTTTTAAATGGTAGTTCCGAATAAGATAATTCTGTTATAGCTCGAAGGTATTGTTTGCAAAATCTAGGTTCAGCTTCCATTCCAACAAAAACGAGTTTGCAAGCACGAAGAGATCCTGATCGAGTGAATTCCAGAATTATGATAATGGCAATAATATTTATACAGAAATCTTATTAAAGATAAGCAACATGAATCGATCCTTCAAAGGATATAACAGGGTTGATCATATTGTGGGTATGCTATAGCAACAAGCTCACATTGCTTGCAACACATGGGGAGTGGTTGCGGTTCCAGCTTAGGTTTTTTCTCCTCTTCATTTGCCTTTGGCGGTCCAACACTAATGATATCTGCAAATTTTCCGGCCTTCCTCAGTTTTTTGGCTACCACCACCGGATCTACGTCTCCGATTACCGTCAGGGTGCCCTTCTCACCGTCCACACTTAAGTTATCAATGCCTAAAATTATTTCCACGAGAATATTTGGTAAAACTCATTATATAAATGCCACTGGGAATTAACTTGTTCATAATAAATGTGGCTTGGCTTTAAAAGTAACGGGGTGCCACTCACCTTCAAGTTTGGATATAATTCCTAACACCTCCTTCTTGCACTTGACGCAGTTGAGGTGGACTCTCAGCACCGTCTTCTTCATTCTTGATGGTGCAAATTAGGGTTAGCAATAGCTCTATTTAAGAAGAATGAAATTTAGTGTACGTATGGAGTTGTAAAAAATGAAAATTAGCCCAATAATATTTATGTATTAGCATTACCTTACACACTTAATTTTTCAGCAGAACTTAAATTGAGAGAGGTATACAATATCATTGCTCTCTTGTTCGTTCTCAAATTAAATTGGTAGCTAGAGCAAGGGAATATAAAGCTTGTGACTACCCTATGCTGCAGCTTAATTAATCTACAGAACAAACCAACTAATTGAGATTTTTATTTAGTAATCATTGTTAGGTTACTATCTTTGTTCTCAAAATAACGTCACTTTGAGCGTTATTTTTGTTCTCAGAGAAACACACAACTTTGGCAAAGAATATTTGACTATTTTTCATTTGTTTTTTTTAAAACATGACGGTTTTTCATTTTTATTTTAAAACTGTGTGTAGACTTCTCGCAATTACCTATAGTAAAATATGCGAATATGAAGCTCCTCCATACGGAAGCCAGTTGACAGGGTAAACCCTTTTTTCTTTTTTCAGTGAGGAGCTTCATGTTAGTTATTACTACTTTCAGACGATAGGCCCGTTCTCAAGGTTGAAGAAAATAGACGAAAAGAAATATAAGAAAAAAAAAAAAGAAGCTGAAAGCGAATCTGAGGCGTCTAACAATTGGCGGATTTGTACAAGTTTCCCAAACTGGGTCTTGGCGGTTCTGTTAAGTTATCTGCTACCCAAGTTGCATGTTACCTCTATTGACTTAGACTAGTCGAAGATTAGAAGACGTTTGAAAATGTAACTTCTGTTTGGGATGCAATGTTCATGAAAAGTTGACTTTTGTTTCGAGTATTCTTGAAACTTTGAAATGGCTAGCGATTTTGCAAATGATGCAATTGATTTGGCAAAACTGTTTTCTTTTCTTATATCAAGCCTGCAACACTCGGCAGCGGCATTCTCCTGATGCCCAAATGGGGAATATATATATATATATATAGAACTTCTAGAATTCCATAACCATAAATTCATAGAAAGGATTGAGTTCTTATCCAGATATTGTTTGAAGAAAGGATAAGGGAATAGTGGAAGGTTACTTGAATCCATGAGCACATTACACTAGGAGTCCAAATAGATGGCGTTCTAGTTGATTCGTAGTTGTTCTGAGAAGAGAAAGAATGTGAGTTCGTAGTACGAATATTAAGCAAATGAATTTAAAGAGTCATGTTATGTTTTAGGAGATCACTAATTTCACAGTATTCTGTATTTAACGAAAGAACATGATTCAGGAAAAAAGAAAAGAAAAGAAAATGCATACTTTCATTCCATTTAACCAGAGGTAAAAACACTAACGGAGGAAGATTTTTTGTAGTTCATAATATAAATTATCTTCAGGGAAAAATCACCATTCTCCATTTGGGAATTAATCAATTTTTTTTGTTGCACGGTGTATAGGTATTGGATCTCTCATTCTGTTCAATATATCAAACCATGTCCATAAAAATAGCATAAACAAGATGTATCTATAGGGTAACTAGACAAAATTTGAGTACTGAAAAGAACAACTATCGGAAATAGGGAGTTGCATATCTAGACATTCATGTCAATTAAGAATATGACAAGGAGAGATAATCATATTATGTCAATTAATAGTATCCTAATTTTTGCACTGATGTTCTTCAGGACTCTAAGGCTATTATTGGGTTTCATGTTTATATCAAAGAAATGCAACTTGGTGTCTACATGCCCAGCATCAATAAAACGGCCAAATACATATACATGTGGCACAGATTCATAAGTTATGGATTCACGCAACCCGCTTTCAATGTTTTAAGTAGAAAATTCAAAATTTTTGCATAGATTCAACTTTATAAATTACAGATTCACGCACCCAACAAGAGATTCAAGCTTGTTTAAAACTTGTTTAGAATTTGTTAAGTATTTGTAATACCCTGTTGGATTCAGATTAAACTTCCTGTAGTGATCAGATCAATTTTCGATTTGATCTTTGGGTTATTGGAGTGATGATTGATTTTAGAATGATTAATGGTGATATTTTTGTAAGGTTGGGTGTTGTTAAGCTCCGGAAATGATCTGATGCGTGCACGCAAGCGAGAAGCGTCGAGTATGCAAATTTGGCCACAACTAACATACTTTAACATCTCTTCTAACGTACATTAGCTGGAAAATTGCCTAACGTAAGTTAGCACAATAACGTACATTATCCATGCCTAACGTATGTTAGATTATCCGTAACTTACGTTAATCATTGTTCTTCCGAGATTGAACCTTCTGGATGCATTTTTGACCCAGATAACGTAAGTAAGGCACCTGATAACGTACGTTAAGATCTAGTAACGAAAGTTAACTTTAGAATAACGTACGTTAGCCTTTGTAAATCAGTGAAACGATGCGTTTCGATCTATGAGTATTTTTAAACCCAAAACCCGACCCCTTTTCGACGATAACTCTAATTTTTCACCCAAAATCCATCTCATTTCCTCTCCCATTGCCTTGCCATTATTCCTAAACATTGTTGGAGCTTTCAGTCCTTATGATATCCAAGGTGATGGGCCATTCATTGGCGGTGGGCGACCGGATTATTTACTTGGCGTCCAGGTAAGTTAGATGTCATTCTAAACACATAGGCTGTGTTTTCTTAACTTATATTATTTGTTGTTGTGCTCTCATTCTGACATGTAATCTAGATCAATTAAAGGTTCGGTAAACCAAAAATCTGGTTTGTGCAAGATTTTGTGATAAGGAATCCGTTTGAGGTAATTCATATTTTTATGCATTCTGTTTTAGGATTTATACGTAATTTTTGTAAATATGTCTTTTCTGTATGCTTATCTGCTTATGTATATCCACCTTTGACTAGTATATATATATATATATATATATATATATAATGGGATAAGATATACTCAGTGATTATCTGTCTGTTTCGTATGATCGTTTGCTTTAAATATTTCGATTAATAGTTCTAAAAAAATATGTAAATTGCATAATATATTATATATAATAAAATATTATGTGATCTCTTCTATCATTAGTTGACTCTTTCACATGTTTGTCTAATAATATTATATATTTTACATCATATATCTTATATTAGTATTTTTTGGTGGTAGTAGACCACATATATGCCTTATTGGCTACCATATGCTATTATATGTCTTATTGGCTACAGTCTGCTATATATGCCTTATTGGCTACTGTCTACTATTAGATGCCTTATTGGTTATCGTCTGTTATTATTTGCCTTAGTGGCTATTTAATGCCAATGTGGCTAATACTTGTTTCAAAATTTTTGATCAGCTATTATAAGTGTTATAATGAATTATTAAAATTGGAGTCTGTATTATCGATCATACCCCTATAATATATTTTTCCTGCGAGCTAGCGGAGTGTATTCTGCTAGAGCCCGCGGACTACAAATGCTTGCGGAGCCCTATAATATATTTTGGTTCAGCTTTGAGATATTTAGGGTGTCGGGTACTGTTTAGCCCCTAAGGCTATCAGTTTTCTGGCCCTTTTGAGCTGGATACTGTTTAGACTTTTAAGGTTGCTAGTTTGTATGTGATCTCATTTGGTGCAGTTTCAATATATTATGGACGTATGATCAATGGAAGCAGATTATGTGACGAACATTGTATATGTAATATATAATTATTTACATGTCGTATGTAATATGATATTTATCTGGTTTTCTCTTACAATATCTGTCGGATATTTATGATGTTTAACTATATGTTGTTGCCTTCAGTGCGACATATTTTGAAAAAAGGCTTTCGAATCTATTACTAGTAAATATATGCGTGTATATGTGTATTATATGAGTATATATGTGCATGTGGTATTTTTCTGAAAATATGTTCAAAACAGTTTATGTGTTGCTCCTCACTGAGTTTTCTCACTCTCTTCTGTTGGCATTCAGGTCATCTCAGCTTTTCGTGCTCAGTGAGAATCTTTGTTCAGCAGTGGATGCCCTTTCGTTCGGGCCCAATATGTCTGTGTTAGTGGATGCTCCACAATCAGGATATCTGCGGGTTATGGGGTTCTGATCGTTAATTTGTTAGTTGAAATACTCACTAAGGTTTATATTTATTGGGTTAATAATTTATATTTTGTTACGCTCTGAATTTTATATGTTTAATATTACCATTAGTTCTTGCTTAATAATCTGGCTAGTATATGTTTGTGGTAAAACAAATTGGGTAGATAATCTGATTGGTCGAGGCTTGTGTAAGATGGGTCGAGCCTTCAGTTCTGTTTGCCTCGTATGCCGGTCATGGTCCGATTTCAAGTCGTAACAGTATCTAATTCATTGTATATTTGTTTATAACTTATTTAAAAGGTTATTTAAGACTTGTTTAGAACTTGTTTAGATTATATATTTATTGTATATTTGTTTATAACTTGTTTAAAAGTTGTTTAGAATTTGTTTAGATTCCATTAATGCTTAAATATACGATTAATATATCTTCAACATATTTTATAACATGTTTAAAACTTATTTAAAACTTGTTTATATTTCATGAAAACAAACACTGTGAATTTAAAAATACGGAACCATGTATAAAAAAAGTCATACTGTAAATCAGTAATTATAAGAAAGTGAATTTGTAATAAATATACAATATTCGTAAAAAAAAAATTACAAACTAATTTAGGTGAACCGTGTAATTTTCTCATCGATAAAAGCTAGCATAACCCATGAAGTATTCACCACGTGAGTCCTGTTAAAAAAAAGATTTGAATAAACCTGCCCAAAAGAAAGAAATAAACAGAGAATCCAACTCAATAAAAAGGACCAACAAAAGCAAAGGGGCAAAAAAAGAACTTCCAAAGATACTTAACAAGATTTCAGAGCATGATCGCATCTACCTATGATCAGTTCTAACTTAGGAAGCGGGTTTCTAGACTTGGAGAAGCGGGTTTCTAGACTTGGACATTAAACTACCATTGTTATTAGAAAATTTTCATTGCTTTTTTCTTCTATGTTTTAAAAAATAGGAGGTGAACAAAATTTAAATCAATTATTTTACTCCTGATTTTTATCAAGGTTCGAACTTGGAACGTTCACTGTAAACATTAGGTGATTATCATCAGATCTAACCCCTTGGGACATAAAATTTTCGTTGTAAATATTGTGGGAATTATGCGATTTACCTACAAAATTTTACAATAATTGTTCCGTACGGACTGCTTTTGCTTATTACAAATACACTTTTGCAATATTTTTTCCGTACGCGTATCACTTTTCAGATTCACATACAGATATTTTTATTTTGTACAGACATGTTATGTTGTTTATATGTTATTTGTATGTTATTTATATATTATTTTTTTATATATTATTTAAATATTGTTATATATTACTGATACCTTATTTGTATATTGTTTATATGTGTTTTATATGTTCAAAAAAATAAATAAAAAAATCTGAATTTTATATGTTGTTGATTTTTTGTCAATACCTTGTTTATATGTTGTTTTCAACATATAAATAAGATATGTATTTGTTGATTTGTTATTTATATGTTGTATATATGTTGTTTAAATGTTGAGAACATAAATAAATTTGTAATTTATATGTTGTTGATTGTTGTTTATTTATTATTTATATGTTGTTGATAACTTATTTAGATGTTATTTTCAACATATAAACAAAATATCAATAATATATAAAATATTCAAGTTTTAAAACAAGAAACAACATACAAACAAGTCCGAAAAAAATGAAAAAATTTTAAACAAATTCTTAACAAGCTTGTATGTTGTTTGGAACATATAAACAACATACAAATAAAATTTAAATAAGTTTTCAAACAAGAAACAACATACAAACAAGTTTTAAATAAGTCCAAAAAAATGAATAGATTTTAAATAAATTCTAAACATATAAATAATATATTAACAAGTTTTAAACAAAAAATAATAAAAAATCTATATAAACAAGTTTTAAACACAGTCTGAAAAATGAATAGATTTTAAATGATACCATAAAAATGTAATTTTTGAAGCTAAAAATGTAATTTACAAAATTTGATTTGGTCCCACTCGTAATTTTGAATTTTCTGCCAAAATATTAAAAGTTAGGCTCGTGAATCCGTAAAATGTTAATGTAGGTATCGTAAATCTGAAAATGGTCCTTTTATCTTTTTCATTGGGCACATCATAATAATTTGTTGTGACTTTCAAATCTGAGATGATGACTTGCTAGTAAATATCTTTTCTTAATTTATCCATTGTTAATTTTTGTTTTATAGCTCACATAATACTAATTATTTTCTTTAATAGATCATATAGGAATCCCAACAAAGGTTGGAAGGATACTTTTCGAGTAGCTTGTATGGGCATATGCAATTATGCTACTCTCGTAAATTGAGAGTTTGCAACTCTCGTATGTGCTCATCTCTTTTAACTAGTTGTTCTATATGTTTACAGTGTAATTTTGCAATTCCTTGGATGATAGATATAAAAGGAAACGAATTGCAATAAATGAGAAGTTGTCAGCAGGAAATGATTTCCAAAAGATATTACCTTGAGGACAAAACTAGCAGTACAAGGAAAATTAGTTATGCAAATTACTGCAAAATCAAACACCAAATAGGGAAGATTGGCAGAGCAAGGAACGATTTTACCAAGAATAGAAGCGAAGGAAAGCCATTTGATTGTTACTGACCCAAGACAAGAAAGAAAAGTCAGAGGACAACAATAGGAACACTCAATCAGTACAAATCAGGCTGTTGTGCGTATCAAATAATGACCGAGGGCAGTAGAAAAATGGCGGATCACCATTTGATTGCCATAAATTCAGAACATGAAAGGAAGGTCAGAGGAAATCAATTCACGACAGGTTGGGACAAAAGAAGAAAAAAAACCTGCAAGAAAATAACGCAGGACACCAAATAAAGGAATGTCAACATAATTTGGAAAAGGAATTAATGGAAGTCAAACAGAATTTCTTGGCTGCTAATCCAACAAAACAATATAAAAAGGCAAGAAAAGAACAACATCAGGATCTCTCTCTCAAACCAAACAACACAACACTGTTCTTTTTAATTTATCATCTCTATTTTATTTTGTGTCCTCTAATCATTATTTAGTGTCTTCTGCATATTTTTTTAGTAAAACTCTTGTATCCAACCTTTAATTTCAATAAAACTCTCCTTTTTATTTTATCATTGTATTTTTGTTATTGTTGTAAAGAGGCAAAAGATCCAAAATACTGAGTTCATCCCTTCTCTTGTTTTCGATCGTCTAATTAGAGTCAAGATATTTATGGCGCAATTTCAATTATTATTTCGGTTTAAGAACATCTTAATTCCTTGGCATACTGGCGTACTACACCAAAAGGACAGCGTTGTCTTCCCGAATTTCTCAGAAAAGAAAAATGAGGAACACTATCATTGACCAGATTTGTGTCTCAGACATTCAAGACTTAGACTGCTCGTATATACAATCTTTATTGATATTGTCAAAATTATCTAGGCATGGTCCTTCAATTAAGAAGTGGGAGAAGTTATTGGAGATATTTATTTATATATGTATGGAACAATATTTTTCATTTGATGGTGCCAGAATGTTAGTTTCTTGACTTTCTAATGGTTAGGTTTCGTCGGGATGGATTTACAATGAGCTTTGCACTCCATCTCTTTTGCAAATGTTCTTCTCCAAAAGAATTACATTTTAAAGAGACCTCAGATCATATAAAAAGTGGCCCAATTGTTTCAATCTGATTTTGGACCAATACCAAAATCGGATCGTAATACTTCTCTTTTTATCTATTTTATGTGGCCCACCATAATAATTTGTTGTGACTTTTAAATGTGAGATGATGACTAGCTAGCTAGTGTGTGTTGAGTAAATAATGTTGGCTATTGTTAATTTTTGTTTTATGTCTCACAAAATACTTTTATTTTCTTTAATAGATCATGTGGGATACCTTTCAGGTAACTTGTATGGGCATCCGCGAGTTTACTACTCTCGTACATTGCGAGTTTGTTCTACTCTCTTATGTGCTAATTTCCTTTAATTCGTTAATCTATCATCAACTAAATTTGTGTCTCGGATATTCAAACTTGGACATTTCCTATTTACGACCTTTATTGACATTGTCAAGATTATCCAGGCATGGTCCTTCGATTAAGAAGTGAGAGAAGTTATTAGATATATTTATTTATTGGCTAATGGAAGTATAGATTTTATTTGATGGCGCTAGAAGTGCCAATTTCTTTTCTTCTGATGGTCAAGTTTCGTAAGGATGGATTCACAATTTGAGTTTTGCGCTTCGTCTATTTTACAAATTTACTTCTCTGAAAAAGTTACATTTTGAAGAGTTCTCAAATCATATAAGAGACTCACACTCCTTGAAACTTTTTTTTTTTTGCCCTTGTGTTAGGGCATATCTTGCTACCTCTATTTGTCTTTTATGGAGGACATTGTAAAGTTCGGATTATATAAGGGGAGCAACAACAAAATGGGGAACTATCGTCCTCAATTAGTGGATGCACCTTTTTCTTAACCCATCTTGTGATGATCCTGTTAATAATTTTTTTTTCTTTTGTTAAAGTTTTAATAGAGGCACTTTTCAAGCCACATCCCAAGTCCAAGGTTGGCTCGAACTTAAACTCAATTTATTTTGATCGAGCCAAGCCTAAGCATTTCAAAATTCGGTTCGGAGCATTTCAAAGTTCAGCTCAGCTTGATTATACGGCTTTCATATATGTTATCTGCTACCCAACTTGTACGTACTTGTCTGTGCTATTGCTTGGAATAGTAGACAATAAGAAAGTTCGAAAAATTGACTCATAAAAAGTTACTTTTTGTAATATTCATGAAAAGTTAGCTTTTGTAATACAAGCTATTTTGCAAAGGGATGTCTGAGTTCTAAATAAATATTTTACATCTAGTTTCTTTACACACAAAATGACAACACAGATAGAAAATGGCAGTTGTTTTGGCCACATTTTTTTGTTTTCTTATGAAGCCTGCAACACTCGGCAGCGGTATTCACCTAATGCCCAAATGGGGAATATATCCCTATATGCGGCATACGTTATCATACAATTCCTGTTGAAAACTCCCATGATTTCCTGTCACAAGACGAGAGACAATTAAGCAAATGAATTTAAAGAGTCATGCTATGTTCTAAGATACCACCAATTTCGCGGTATTCTTTATTTAACCAAACAAATTATTTTAAGAGTTTCCTTCTATTTAACAAGAGCTAAAATCACAATCAGAGGGCGCATCATTACTTATTCTTAATTTAAATCAGCTGCTGTGGAAAATCACCGTTCTCCATTTGGGAATTTATCAAATTTCTTGCTGCACGGTGTATTGGAATTGGATCTCTCTCGATCTGTTCAATATAATCAATCAAAGCATTCCATAAGAATAGTATAAACAAGATGTATCTACAGACTACAGTATAACCAGACAAAAGTTGAGTACTATATAAATAAGAACAAATGGAAATAGGTAGTTGAATATTTAATCGCAGGAAGTCGATGTCACTTAGGTGAATGAGAAGGGGAGAGAATTGTGTTGTGTCAATCAATAATATCCTAATCTTTCCATTGATGTTCTGACCAGGCTATCGGGCTTAATGTGCTGGAACATGGATCTTGTCATCAAAGAGTTAGAGGTGTAGCTTTTCACTCCTTATTCTTAATACCAGAAAATAAAGAGTGTATCCTAATCAATCAACGAACTGTATGAGTTTAAACCAAAGAAAAATGAAACTTAGTGTCTACCTGCCCAGCATTGATAAGAGCTAGCATAGCCCATGAAGTATTCACCACGTGAGTCCTGTTACCATCAAGATTTGAATAAACCTGCTCACAAGAAAGAGATTAACTATCCAACTCAATCCAAGGGACCAACAAAAGCAAAGAGTGAAAAAAAACTTATAGAAGTAATTAACAAGATTTCGGAGCATGATCTCATCTTCCTATGATCAGTTAACTAAGTTTAGGAAACAGGATTTCTTAGTCTCGGGACATTAAACTACCATTGTTAGTAGAAGTTCTTCAAAACTTTCATTCTTTGTATTCAAGGATCAGAGAATATCCATTATTATGCTCGATTATTCCACTTATTATTGTTTTATGATTATTTGGTATTTTCAAAGGAAGCGCTCAGTTATAATTTTCACCAACTATAGTAAAGATCTAACGTGTATACAGGGACACTTATGGTTGGAAATGTCAACGACATTTTAAAAATAACCAATTCGAAAAGAAAACTCTTAACCTTGTTTTGGCATGAAAGATAACTCTCTCCCCAGCCACCAGAAGCACACTGCTTGGAAAGAAGAAAATTACAAGCTTTGCGGATGACAGAGCAATTGTTGAAGTTCTTCCCAGCAGCCACCAACCCTTTAATGCCAAACCATATACCATAGGTGAAGCAAACTCCCCATGAACCATACCTGTTAAGCGATATTAAATATTTAGATGAATATAATCAAGCTCAACTTGGTTAAGTGATACCAAAAGAGATTAAAAGAAAAAAGGAGACAAAATAATCATATTGTCATATGAAATTCTCTAAAGATACATTCATGAGGGAGGAGGGAACAAACCATGAACCATCAGTTAGCTGTATACTTTCAAGGAACTTAGTTGCCTTTCTAATGCAATTTTCTATCTCTTGTCGCCGATGGCCAGGATATAATTTCTTAAATGATGACAAAGCTTGAATTGCGGCTGAAGTGCACTCAACATAACTGTATACATGTCACATTTAAAACTTAACTACTGAAATAGATAAAAAGACATAAAGAATGTAACAATAGATCATTCAATCCAATTTGTTGATATCTTACGGATAGTCAATAACAATGTCACCAAAAGTTTCAGCAGGGTTGATCAACTGATAATGGCAACAGAAGGGAAAAACGGAAAAGAAGAAGAAGCTATTAGATCCATTAGCTGCACAAATTATGTAAATAACCGACAAAGGAACGGTGGTAATCAATTGATGAATCATACCTCCAGCCAGGGGTACGATCTTGTGAGTTCATAAGTTGCAAAGCCCCCATCTGCATTCTGCAGGGATAAAAGTAAAATGAAAAGGTGAACAAGACTGACTTAATGCCATAAAAAATATTTGACGGAAAAAAATAGACTTAGTGGTTAACAAGCTTCATGATGATGTGAGGTCTAGGTAATATGAGCACAAGAAAATTTGCTAGATAGATTACAACAATCTTCAGTTTTTTTTTGGTGGGGGGTGGGGGGGGGTGGAAAAAAATAGATGTCCTCAAATAATCTGAGTTACCAGTAAAGATAGAATAACATTTACTGCATCGTACAACCGATTTGCATCTAACGGTTCGCCAACAATGCCTGATGGAATTTTCGACAATAAAAGAACCACCTAAAAGAATATGCATGTAAGTTACAATGAACAATAAAAAGAATGATCACTTTGTGATTGGTATTTCAGCAACAATTTTTACTTTTAGTCCTTCTGCTGTGCAGTCTGATATTGGCCATCCGTGATCTGCAGTTGAAAAAGGCCATGCCCCTTTTGAAATGTGGCGATACCAAGAATCAAGATCTCCTGGGCAATCTTCCAAAACCTTAAAAAGGTGGTTCACTAATGTTAAAGTTTAGCAGAGTCACAATTATCCCCAAAAGGAAATTACATGCACTAGAGAAAAAAATTTCACCTGTGAATTTTTTATATATGAATGAGCTTTTCTTAAAGTTGCACCATATTCGTCAACCAGATTAGTGGCAATTATCGCTTGAGCAGCAAAGCCAGTATCCCACAACTGACTTCCATTATAACCCTGCAATAAATTATTACATATTTGCTAGTATAGACATAACAGGCACATAAAACATGCGATGCTTTAGGAATGGTCAATAAAGGCTCTAATTGGCTGTAAAAAAGAGAGCAACTTCTATGCAATATTCATAGATATTGAAGAAAAATTGCAAACCTGCATTTTCATTCCATCTTCAGCCAGCCAGAGGTA
Source organism: Flueggea neowawraea (assembly GCA_948243855.1). Classification (NCBI taxonomy): domain Eukaryota; kingdom Viridiplantae; phylum Streptophyta; class Magnoliopsida; order Malpighiales; family Phyllanthaceae; genus Flueggea; species Flueggea neowawraea. The sequence goes on from CAODLS013731141.1 coordinate 23,648, forward strand.
ATCATATATTCTTGGAAGATGCAACTTGAAAGCTTCAGAGTTTGGGTCTTCTACCCAACAGCAGAGCATGTTTAAAACCTACATAGCACAAAAACAAATCAATAAACAAATAAAGACAAAAAATCATTCACTTTACCTATATTGAAATCAATAGCCACAAAAATACCAAAAACCATCTGGAAAAGCCAACTAAACTGACATGAAAAGAACCAACCAATTGTACTCTGAAGC
>CAODLS013731158.1:0-10191 GCA_948243855.1 Flueggea neowawraea
TACCACACTCGTGCTTCGCCACCTGTTCTACCCGTGATGGGTGCTATACTTGCCTCTTGTGAGCATAAATGTTGGAAATTTCAGTTTAGCTTGTAACATGTTTAACTTCGTGTTTCTATAAAAACATGATATTCTGTTTAGTTTTTTACAACGCAATCTACCAAATCAGCAATTTATCAATTTATAAAAAAATTTACATGCTCTCATCTCGTGCTACAGAATTTAATTAATTCAGAATACTAGTGTATGCCAAATGTATGCATAAATAGAGAATCAATGAATCATATACGAATGTATAGAAACAATATTGAATAAAATTGAGTTACCTCCGCAATGGCTCGGCAATACTGTAGTTTGTGAAACATCAGGAGATGAAGCCTAGTTGGGGGGTTGTTGCCCGAGTCGAAAGTGGTGAGTAGACATCTGTATCTATAGTGGGTGGGGGAATGGTTAAGCCAAGATCACATGCTTTGCGTTGTATAGGTGCTTTGAAATTTGAATTATTGAATGTGATGCATGTGAAGCTTGTATTTATTTGGAAAATGGCACTTCTTGCGTTGAGGTGTTGACACAAAAAGATTTACTTTTAAGCACCACTCCAGCGGTGCAAATGCCTAGGCTGTTTTATTTTGGACTGCTTTTTCCTGCATCTTGAAGAGTTTATTTATGTTAGATGGAGAAAATTGAGTGGATTATATAATGAAAAAAATCGAAAGAATAATACATCTTTTGCCTCACACACTCTAGGGTGTCCTACTCTTTAAAAAAATTAATTAGTAAGTTTTTCTTCAAGCATATTAAGATCTAAGTTAATCAATAAAAAAATCACACACTCTAGGGTGTCTTCCGTTTACTGATGAAAACTATGATGCCAACACAATATTACAAACATTTCAGATGCAATTACACCTCCACTTCACATCATCTTTTTGTGTTGCAAACATCTCTTCAGTTCATGCTCTATACTTCTGTCAAACAAAATCTAACTGTGAAAAAGCCCCATAATACAGCTCTATCATATTATGAACCAAAGGACGTACACACTTATCGAATTGCATCAACAATTTACTGAGATCCTATACAACAATCTGCCACTATGGATACAACAGACATGCCATATCCTGAATCAAAAAACACGGAATGCGCATGTTTCTCGTCCGCTGCTTAAAACAGTTTACCTGTCCTTTCTCTTCGACTTTGGCGATTTCTGTTTAAGTTTCTGCTTCTGTGGGGGCTCTACGAGCAACAATCTTGACACCACATATGCCAACAGCTCTTCGCGGTGGGAGAATGTGAAGTCCAGGTGAGCGTACTCAAACTCATTGTATGATACATCCACACCGGCTTCCTTCATCAACTTGTAATGCTTTCTTACCATTGAAGGAGGGATGACGTTATCCTTCTGTCCGGCGACCAGGTCAACAGGAATATCGATAAGCCCATAGTACTCGCCCAAGTCCAATGGCTCTGGAGATCCATACACCTCCATGTTCGCAGATGCACTTCCGTAGTCATACATTCTAAACTTCCCATAGTGCTTCATTTGAGCAAGGTGATGAGCCACATAAAACGAAACTCCTGGCATGTCATTCATGTTGTAGTGAGGTAAACCTAACACTCCTACCCAATTCGAGCTGTCTCCACCAAGAACATAACTCATTAAGGTTTGGACAAGTCCTCCAACTGCAGGGTAGTTATGAAAATCCCGAGCTAACTTATTTAGCAGCATACGGAAGAATCTTGTCGGAATGTAGAACCCATGCACAATACGAGCAAGTATAGGTGCAAATAGAAGGAACAGATACTCCACAACCGTAAAGACTACATTTGAGTCGTGATGAAAGCCTGCAGGTGATAGCAAAATCATTCTAGAGAGTCTGTGAGGCTTCTCTTCAATACGACGGGTAATTACATACATCAGCAAGGCAGCTCCTCCCAAGCTATGGCAGATTGTACAAAGTTTGTACAGTTGATCATCATTGGTTTCTTCCTCAAAATCAGGCTGGGCAATTTTCAATTCTGCAGTTTTAACTTCGTGAATCTTCTCTATCATTGCAGGTATGTCCTCAATTCCATGTTCATTAATGGAATACCACCAATACCTGCATTTTATACGTAAGTTTAATTTACCGATTATGATATTATGAAACTTTCAAGTGTACACAATAGAAATGGAAATATTTCTCTGCTGGCTGAACTCCTAAAAAAATATATTAATGACTCAAGTTAGAAAGTTCCAAGAATTATTTCTACTTACTTCCTGGAAGAAATGTTTTTGTCCACATGCTCCCTAGAAACCAAACCACGGAAATTGCCCAGGAAAACATCAAATCCTGTAGAATAAGAAGGGAACTGGAAGTAATTTACTAACAGTCACTGTAAATTATATATGGCATGAAAATTCTCCCAAAAAAAAGTTACAAACCTTGATCATATGCTGCAAAAGCTGGAGATCCTACAACCCCGTTTGACACCCAACTGGAACCAAAAGCCAGAGGAAAAATATATAAATAGATGAAAAAACAGCAATGTTCTACAATGTGTACAAGCATTGAGCAATTAGTCAAATTTAATGCAAAAACAGGCATCAGACATGCAGTCCAAGTAAGAATCCTTTATTTCACATCACTAAGGCTTGAAAGATACAATACATCCAAGTTTCATTAGAAAAAAAAAAAAAAAGCAAAGAGGTGAAGTTGAAAAGGCTCCATTTCATGAGAGAAAATTATATGTCCAAAATGGTTACCAAGGCCCAAATTATAGTCAGCAGATTGTCTTAAATCGTCCTGCCATGAACCACTTCTAAGCACATTCCCAAGAAATCAGAAGGAAAACAAGAATCTTTACTAAGTAAACTAAATACTCCATGTGATCCTACATATATGCTAGCAAAAACCGCCTACTTGAAAGTGACCAAGCTCCATATAAGCCACTAAGACAGCTAATTTTGGTTTTAGGTTGAGCACATTTTTTCAAATATAAGGCAAGACAAGAGAAAATCAAAGTTACTTCAGAGATTGTAAAATTTCCTTAAGAAATCATGTCTCCACTTATTCATGTTCCAAATTTAAATGATTCGTTGGCTTTAAGAAAAAACAGTGCAAGCTTCTTTCTTCAAATATTTTTAAGAATTGCCTTGCGCAAATCATAATTCCTCCAGAGAAGAACGGGGTAATCACAATTGTTAAAGGGAAGAATGACTTACCCCATGGATGAGTCCAAAACCCCATGCTGCAGGTAAACTGCCTTCCGTGAGTCATGTCTGGGACATCAAAGTGAGAGCTTGAGGCAACATGCTTCGAGTTCAACAGAGATACTGAAGATAGAAAAAAGAAACATACCTAGGAATTCTTTCCAAAAGAAGAACATATCCATCAGAAGTGACAACACGAATGGCTTCATATGGGTAACTAGTACATACATAAAGCAAAAAATCTACTTTTAGAGAATTAAACAAACTAGTGCAACAGTATGAAAACACAATAAACACATCATGCCCTCACCCAAGCTCTGTTATGACATCTTGACATGTCCGAGCATCTGTATTCAGAGGAGAGTGACCGAAAGTAGGTTTACTTTCAGAAAGACATGGATCATCACCTCCAAGAGTTGCTGTGGGGAGACTTGTACCTGAACTATCATCATGAATATCTTCATTGCCACTCCTATGATATGAGAACCATCCATGTAGCGTTTTTACAATTTCCAATGGTGAAAGAATAAAATGTGCAGCTTTGTGAAAAAAATTAAAGATAACTTCTATAGAGATCTCAATGGCTAAATGAAGGTCCTGTTAACAGAGAACAAAAAGATCAAGATATGCAGGTTAATAAAGACATAAGGCAAGCAAAGAAGCAGTATGCTTAGGTAATTAGCAGAAACCTCAATCACTCCACGTCTCCTATCAGTAGTACGGTGGATGACATGATCCTTCAAAGAATGAACTTTCTTAACATAATTTAATCGTGGAGAACGAGGGCTTCTTGGAGACGAAGGTATTGTTGAATCCCTACTACAAACTAAGCGGAAAAGACGAAATGGGATTCCCAGCAGAAACCTCACAGGGAACAGAATCCATGAGATTATGAACATGATCCATCCTCTCCTATGCCTGTCAGTCCTGGAGAAAGTACTTGTACGGGATATCCATGAACTCTGAGATAATGGCGATGGGGGACACATACTGTCGCCATCTTCTTCTGCCGATGAATAGTCAACACTTGAAGAATCCAAATCAACGGAAAGTTCATGAATGAACTTGTTGAAAGAGGACACTCCACTACCATAAACAAAGAGAGAGAAGTCAATGGCAATTATAAGCAACTAATATCAAGAAGACTCCCCAATTCTTAAGATCACAACAAAATAATTTCATTAAAACGCCACAACATTAAATTCTGAGAAAACTGATTTTAAGCAAAAAATGCGAAAAGAACTAGAGAGCCAGAATCGCCCAACACTAAAACAAGCTTCCTCCGCTTAAAATAGTAAAAAACTACGATCAACTGTCCCTTTGACATCCTCAAGGACCTCAACAATAATTCAGTTCAATTAAAAAAAAAAATCCCATCACATTATACGGAAACTAATATTAATTCTGATAACAAAGTCGCAAAAACCCAAAATAATCAAATTAAAACTTGATTCAAAACAGAACAAATCAATACAAGGAAACCTCAAATCTCAATAAAAAAAAAAAAGGAAATTGCGAACTTACTTCTCCATCCACCGTGGGAAGCGGGGCCCACGGAAAGTAGGTCTAAGCTCCCAACCATGAATACCTTCAAGAACATTGGCCTTCCCAGGCAAAATAGCCAACAAAAGAGCTGAAACTCCATTTATCAACCTCACAACATTATGCAATGATTCGTAAGTGATCGTCTTCACCGACCTGCACTACAAACCGAAAACCCATATAATCAGAAACCACACAACCTCAACAAAACAATGATAACATTCAAATTCTAAAACTACCCACAACATAAACGGATCAATTCAACACGATCCAACCAAAAAGATCAAACCTTTCTCACAATAACCAATTACCCACAAACCAAAACCAATACAAAACACAGAAATTATGTTTCTTTTCAAAATAGAGAAGACTCACTCTTTAGCAACTGCAAGGGCTGAGTCAACAAATCGCTGCATAATAATGAAACTGTTGTGTTTCCTTAAAATAATCGAAAATCAATATCTAGTTTGAAGAGCGTTTGAGAAATGGATTAAGCCGGGAGAAGGTTATTATAATGGCAGTTATATATAGAGGAGAAGCAATTATTGCCGTACGAAGAAAGTCGGCTAAATAGTTCTTGTTTATTTTCTTTTTTTTTTTGGATTCGCAGGTAACGTGTCGGAGCGTACACGTGGGAGTCTGTCGTTGGTCGGGATTGATGCGTGCTGTTTTGCGCATGTCGTTATGAGTCCACGTAAGTACGAGTGGATGTGGATGTGCGGGGAACATTGCTTGAGCCATGTTTGGGGGCATTCCAAAAAATTTGCAACCAAACAAAGAAAACAATTTTCTTAACTCTAATATTGATACATCGAATTGTATTTATCAAATCTGGTCACCAGAATTTTTGAAATAACCATTCATTCTATAAAAAAAATATAATTTTTTTATTTATTTAATACAAAATTCTTAAAAATATATTTTATAAAACCTATGAGTTAATTATTCAATTATATATCTCAAAAGTTTTAATTAAAAATCAAATAAATTTAATATGTGCCAAAGGACATATGTGCGTAGAAAAGTAGGTTTTGCGGGTTTTATAATTATTGAAATGAATTAACAGTAAAGAAATTAAAAATAATCATAAAAAACAAAATATACGGTACAGTAGTATTTTCCAAACAAACCCAAAATAAAGTCATAAATTCTTTAGTATAACTATAATAATGGGAAAATCACATTTTTATATCAAAACAAAATACTGATTTTGAAAAAAAAATAAAAATATTAATTTTGAAAAATGTCAAAAGAAGAAAACTCATCAGAAAAATATTAGGTTATGTTTAGTTGAGAAAATAATTTTTTATTTTTTTTTCCAAAATAACATAAAAACAATAAAAAAATATAATCTTGCATGAACAAATTTTTATTTTTCTATTTTAAATTTTTTATTTTTTAGAAAAAAGTGAAAATTTTCCACAACTAAACAAGCCCTTATATTTGAGAAACAAATTGTGACATTTTCGCGAAAATTTGATTTTTTACAAAAAAATGAATTTTAGAAAAAAAATTATATATTTTTTTAGAAAGTCACCAGATATCTCTAGAAGTTTTCAAAAAGGTATTCACAATTTTTTTTATAAGAAGTTTAATCTAATTCAGAAGGTCTTCAAAAATTTCAAATCTTACAATTTTTTTTAAAAAAATTGATTTAACAAATTTATGTGTAATATTTTTTTAATTAAGCTAAATTATTTATACATATATTTAAGAATTTTAATTTATTTAATGATAATTAATTTGGTGTCTAAAAGTCTTCAAATATCTCAAATGTCTACGAAGGTCTCCAAATATAATCACACTTACACAAAATCAGTCAAACTCAATAAAAATTAATCAAACTCAACAAAATAAACCTGCATACCATAAAAAACTTAATGCAAATCCATTAAAAAACTACAATTTGAGAGACTAAAAAATAAAAATATATACAACAAACCATAACCGCTACACAACAACAATATCAAACCCTAATCTAACATCAAACCATCGCTGCCACCAATCCAAAAAACCCTAGATCTACATTATCGCGTACGCCACATTTGTCATCGACGTTCGCGGCTCTCTCTTCACTTGTCGGACAAATGAAAAGAAACTGAGGAGACACCGAGACCTAAAAAAGCATATCATAAGGCATGGATGAGAGAGAAACGAGAGAAGAAAAGAGCGGCGAAGAGTGAGAAGCGAGGATGAGAGAGAGAACCAAGGAGAAAGATCAACGAGAGCGACGAGGACATAAGAGAACCCGAGAGAGAGAGAACGAAGAGGAGATGGGTAAGGAGAGAGAGCAGATGAGAGCGACAGTTTCGTGAGTGGCTAGGGTTTCTTTGAGAGGAAAAGAGAAGACGATGGAGAGGAGAGAGGGAAAGAAAAAGAGAAGGCTGAGACAGGAGAGTCGAGAGAGAGAGACGAAGAAAGAGAGTCTAGGAGAGAGAAACCGAAGAGAGAGAAAAAGGTGAAAAATGATGCAAAATTTTGTTTTTTATTTAATTTTATCATATATTTTTTAGATTTTGATTTTCAAAAATAGCATATGGGAGACTTAAAAGTGAAAATATGTTATTTAAATAATTACAAAATTTTAAATTCTTTTGATCAAAATCTTAATTTTATTTGAGACTCTATAATAATTAGAATAACGTAGTGGATAAATTGAACAGAGATGAACAAAACAGTAAAATTAAGGTTTGGAAAACAAACATGGCCTTGATCTGTGAAATAGTTGAATAATCTGGAACGTCGATGATTGTGGGGTCTAATCGGGTGGACGGTTGAGATGGTACAGGATAGGACAATGGTTTTTAGCTATGGGAATATTTGTGATTCTTATTTCTTTTATTATTTATATAATATTAGATTTGGTTATAATTAGACTTTCTTTGCACATATAAGAATGTTTTGTTTCTCTAATTAATTTATTTGTTTGAAGGTATTTCTCATAATAGAATTATCACAAGTTGAATTTTTACGGATGCGGTTAAATTCATAATTCAACGTAAAGTTTCATTATTTTTGCTTGTTATTCTTGCGGGCGACCAACCATTGGAATGCATGGACGATGGAACTCCTCCATTGTTGAATTTATGGGGTTTAGGGCTAAATTTGATTTTGTCAACCAACAAGGTTTTTGTATAATCCACTGTTTTTGTATCAAGTTTTAAGAGAAGTGACTTTTCCCTTCTTTCTTTTTTTTTTAAAAAAAAGGGGTTTTATCATATGATATGTAGAGGATCCAATATGTACGGTGTCCATTGAATTCACTTGTTTTTTTTTGTGCATAAATTATAGACTATATTACTAAAGAGATGGTGTATACAATATATGACTATCGGAGTCAATAAAAAAAAACCCTAAAACTAAAATTTGTGGATTACAAATTACAAACAAGTATGGAGTACATAAAAATTTATGGATTACAAATTAAGTAATTATTCTCAAAATTAAGTAACCGATTTACAGATTAAGTAACTTCCTCTTTTTTTTTTTTGCTTATCAAATTTGTTACTTAATTTTTTGATGAGTTACTTAATTAAGACAAATTACGTAACTATATGCATAATTAAGTAACATGTTACTTAATTCTGTCATGTGTTACTTAATCTGATATTCAATTACTTAATTTCTGATATAGTTACTTAATTAAGACAAATTAAGTAACTATAAGTATAATTAAGTAACCAGTTACTTAATTTTGTCAGGTGTTACTTAATCTAAGATTCAGTTACTTAATTTCAGTTTTTAGGAGGTTACTTAATTTTATTTACCGAGTTACTTAATTTGTATAAATTAAGTAATAATGTACATAATTAAGTAACCGGTTACTTAATTCGTCAGGTCTTACTTAATCTGAGATTCAGTTACTTAATTTATGATATATTTACTTATTTTGTACAAATTAAGTAACACCTAGAGTTACTTAATTAAGAAAAATTACGTAACTACAAACATAATTAAGTAACCAGATACTTAATTTCGCCAGGTGTTACTTAATATAAGATTTAATTACTTAATTTCAGCTTCTAGTAATTTTTGACCGAGTTACTTAATTTTTATAAATTAAGTAACCATATACATAATTAAGTAATCGGTTACTTAATTTCGTTCGGTGTTACTTAATCCAAGATTTAGTTATTTAATTTCAGTTTCTAGAAGGTTACTTAATTTTTGACCTAGTTACTTAATTTTTATAAATTAAATAACCACATGCATAATTAAGTAACTGGTTACTTAATTTTACCAGGTATTATTTAATTTGAGATTCAGTTACTTAATTTGTGATATAGTTACTTAATTTGTACAAATTAAGTAACACTTAGAGTTACTTAATTAAGCAAATTACGTAACTACAAGCATAATTAAGTAATCGGTTACTTAATTTTGTCATGTGTTACTTAATTTGATATTTAGTTTCTTAATTTTAATTTATAGAAGGATACTTAATTTTTGATTGAGTTACTCAATTTTTATAAATTAAATAACCATATGAATAATAAGTAACCGGTTACTTAATTTTGTCAGGTGTTACTTAATCTGATATTCAATTACTTACTTTGTGGTATAATTACTTAATTTGTACAAATTAACTCCTAGAGTTACTTAATTAAGACAAATTAGGTAATTACAAGCATAATTAAGTAACACACAGAGTTACTTAATATCATCCTTAGTTACTTAATTTTATGGGTGATTATTTAATTTCAGCTTCTAGAAGGTTAATTAATTTTTTACTACGTTACTTAATTTATACAAATTAAGTAACACCTAGAGTTACTTAATATCATATCTAGTTACTTAATTTTAGTGATGGTTACTTAATTTTAGTTTCTAAAAGGTTACTTAATTTTTTTCTGGGTTACTTAATTTGTATACATTAAGTAACATATTACTTAATTTTGGACCAAGTTACTTAATTATAAACATTTACCTACACTTTTTATCGTAGCTAAAAATTCCCAAGATAAAAATGGTAACATTTGTACGTTAATTTGAACTAAGTAACATATAATAGTTTGTTTTCTAAAAAATAGAACTCTACACTAATATGAGATGGATTTTTGTGATCCTGCAAAGAACTAGATCAACTCCATTTACTCAATATATATACTAAATAGGTTCAATGTATTCAAGTACATTCTAAATTGAAAGTATTTTAAGTGGTTAAGATTAAGAATAATTAAAGCAATGTTCAATAAATAATAATATTTGTATATTAGACTATGAACACCTATGTACTCTTTTGTATGCATATGAACAATTATGAACATGTTTGAACACTTTTGAACAACTATGAACACATTTGTACACATCTGAACACTTTTGTACACCTATGAACAACTTTGTGGTTATTATGAACACTTTTGTACACCTACGAACAACTTTGGACACATTTGAATAATTTTGTACGCCTTTGAACACCTTGGAACACCTTTAGGTTCAATCTACACCTTTGTACA
>CAODLS013732925.1:0-14159 GCA_948243855.1 Flueggea neowawraea
TTCTTGATTTAGCTATTTTCTGCGAGATAATTTATTCTTGATGAACTGATCAGAAACCCTTGAAACCAATTCATTAGAAGTATGTGCTTTAATGCATGTTTAACTAATAATTTGAGGTTTGAATTATGTTGGATTGAAGAGTATCCTGACAAATTAAGTGGTTTCATGATTCAGCAAGTGACATCCCTGTTATTAAAGCTGTTGAGGAAGTGATGGATCCTGCTGCTTTCTCAGCTGTGAGGTTTATCATGTCAGCCATCCCATTTTTGCCGTTTATGTTTCGAGCAAGGAGTGATGCTCAGACCCGCAATGCAGGGATCGAGTTGGGATTGTGGGTCAGTTTAGGATACTTCGTTGAGGCTCTTGGATTGCTCACATCTGATGCTGGTCGTGCATCATTCCTTTCTCTGTTTACAGTAGGTTCTGCATCCTATATAAATGCAGCAAACAATTTCTTTATTGAGCAGACAAATTTCAATTCCTCATCGGAAATGAGTTCCCAAATTTCAGTGCAAAAATTCCATAAATTGGTTGCACTTATCTATCGCTTAGAGTTGTTGATGACTCCAATACTACTAGACTACAAGTTTATACACTATACGTCATTCACAATTGATCTCTGCAGAAATCGCCGAAACTTTTTTTCTGTTTCTTGTTAAACATACAGATAGTAAATATGAATGTACAGCAGTGCTTTAAACGATATGTTATATTGATTATGGAAACAGGCTATTGTGGTGCCATTGCTTGATGGCATGTTAGGAGCAATAGTGCCTGCCCGTACCTGGTTTGGAGTTCTCATGTCCGGCCTAGGAGTTGCCATGTTGGAAAGCAGTGGATCTCCACCAAATGTAAACAGTAATTAGTATATTGTCCCTTCTTTTGATGTTTGATGTGTGTGAAGAAGTTTCCAACAAAAAAAATTCTTCTCCCTTTGCATTATCATGCGAAAATGGTTCATTACAAATAATTCTTTTCAGGTTGGAGATTTTCTGAACTTTCTAAGCGCAATCTTTTTTGGAATTCATATGCTGCGAACTGAACATTTTTCGAGAAGCACCAAGAAAGAGAATTTCTTGCCGCTTCTTGGATATGAGGTATATACGTCCACTATTGCACTTAATCATGAATGACTTTAGCTCCTCAATCCGGAAGTGTTGAAAACTATGTCTTCATTTTCAGGTATGTGTTGTTGCAGTGTTATCCACAATTTGGGTGATAGTTGGAGGATGTCTTGACAGCAACCAAGAACTCAATCAAGCATCTTGGACATGGCCCGTTTTATGGGAGTGGATTATTGCATTTCCATGGATACCTGCTGTTTATACTGGCTTATTCTCAACAGGATTATGCTTATGGGCAGAGGTACCCTCTTGCTTTATACTTGTCTAGAATGTAGTTCATGTAGAATATAATTTAGGAGTATCTAGTGAACACTTGCAGTTGCAAATTCATGTACTTATCAGGATCCTTCTTGGATGTATCTTCTTCGAGTCCATTCTTTGTTTCGCCGATGGTTGTTTTAGAATTGGATTTTGATATTCCCACACCCTCAAACACCAATGTCTTGTGCACCAATCTGCAAATTTTTGTCCGCATAGCAGTGTGGGAGTGGTTTTTGAGGATGTGGCAATATCAAAATCCTATCGAATTTTGGTTACTCATTGAATATGTATCGTGTTCTTTTTTCCAGATTGCTTCCATGCGAGATGTATCAGCAACAGAAGCAGCTATAATTTATGGGCTAGAGCCAATGTGGGGTGCTGGCTTTGCTTGGTTCCTCCTTGGTGAGAGATGGGGGACAGCCGGATGGATCGGCGCTGCTCTAGTGCTATGTAAGAATTCTCATTGCGCCTCATCAGTCTATTCAATTCTAGTGTTCAAGAACAGAGGACTCTGGTTCGCTCGTATGGAATTGAATAATAATTACGGAATACAGATGTTTGAATTGCTTTCATAATTTCGTAAACCTGGTGTATGGAATTAATACTTAACCGGACATTTGACGGTTTGTCTCTTCATTATCAGGTGGAAGCTTGATGGTGCAGATGTATGGAGCCTCAACTTCAAAAAATTCTTTGAACACTAAAGATAACGAGCGTAAAGGCAACGTTCTCCTAATTTCAGATAAGCAAAAACTGCAAAAGAGCCTCTCTGCTTCCCCTATTGTCGTCAGATCAAGGAAGGATGACATACTTGACTTGTTGAAATGATATCGTACACTTCAAGAAGACAAGAACAAAAGGCTTTGCATACAGCTTAGTATAGTATATATTGTACATATATATCAATAATATTGTAAATGTCTATACTTGATTCAGTTTTTTTGCATCAAGATCCATAGGAAATGATGTCAACATTGTTTCCCTTTCTCTATATATGATACAATTAAAGGCTTCTGAGAAAATATACACACACAAAATTCTCGATATTTGTTAATTAACTATCGTGTTTGCCATACTCTGTAATTTTTCCAGGATTTTCATTTTATTCATAATGATTGTGGCTGGAATACTAAGAAGAGTCTATGATTTTAGTCCTTTGTGACCATTGCAGTGTGCAGTTACCGTATAGGCTGGCAAGGATTTGCACAGAGAACAGAGAAGGCACTGGATTTATAAGTTTTTAGTTTTCACCACAAGTAGCTGAAAATTTATATGGTTGAAACATAAAGTACTAGAGAAAATTGGCAAGCATATCACCTCAGATTGGCAAGTTGCAACAATACCAACAAGAAGTTAACCTAAAATCTTAGTCATTATAAAACAAATTACACTTCATCTGCCAACCGATGTGAGATGTTACATGACTTGCTTGTGACAATGTCCTGGAGATCTGCGAAGCCATCAATATGGGGCTGGGGACTGGCGAAACAGAGACCTTGTTCTCAGCACAAATTTGATGGCAACTCGTCACCTTACTTTTTCAGTTTTGATTTGGAGACCAGAGTTGTATCGGCTTATTTGGACTCATTTTCTGCAACAAATTGTTGAATGGTGCAAACAAAAAATATTCAGTCTGGAATTACCAGTTGATGACCTTTATCTGAATTCTTTGGATCTTATACATGCGTAAACTTTTATTTGTTTGTTTCTAGCCGATCAGTCAAAGAGTTGGTATGGAAAGATAACCGGAAGATAGCTGTTGTGCTTTCCATGTTTGTAATAACTGCAGCCGATGCTTCTGTTACACAAAAGAATGCACAGAAGTAAATTTGCAAATATCAGTCCGTGTATCAGCATGACTGAATTTTTGCAGTAGAGTCGTCGAATAGCAAGCCACCTTGCAGAGAATAGATACAGCGACAAATCACTTTTCGAGTGGAAAGATTCTTGCAAAAAGAGGCACTGGGTGTGACGCAGTTCTTGATTTAAATCTGCATTGTTGTATCTGCATGAAGAATCTGATAAACGTGTGGTGCACACGGATGTCAAGTCTGCTAGCATGATGCTGGGACCGAATTTCAGCGCTAAGCTTGGCGATTTTGGAGCAGCTGTAATTCTAGATCCGGTTCCAGTCTTCAGACCAGGAAGAACCTTCTTTATTCCTTTTGTTCTTCCTTCTATTCTGGTCTTTTCTTATTTACATTGTAGAATTGATAGGTGATCTTATCAATTTAGTATCAGAGCATTAGCTACCACTGTGGGTAATGCCCAAAACATGAATAGATTCAAGGATGGATATTGTCGAAAAGAAGAGAATGAGGTGAAAAACCAAGTTGCAGAGCTTAGCACCAATATGGCTTTACTCATTCAACAAATGAAAGCAATGCAACTACAGGTGAAAGACACATAGTTGAGCATCTAGATGCCAGTGACAAATCAGGTGATATCCACAAATCAACCTGCAGAATCTAGTTCAGCTTGATTGGGCATGGTTGATACGAATGAGCCTTCTAAGGAACACGCTTCGGAGACAGAAACTACGCCTCAGGAACAAACTTTCGATCGAGACCGACATCCGCGTAAGCTAGAGCTCCCAGTTTTTGATGGAGGAGGAGCAAATTCCTGGGTTTTTTCGGGCAGAGAGGTATTTTTCCATAAACCGATTGTTTGAGGCAGAGAAGCTTGAGGTAGTGGGAGTGTGTTTTGAAGGGGATGCTTGGCTTGGCTTATATTTGAAGAACGCCAAGTAGCTTTTTCTACTTGTGAGGAGTTGAAATCGCAGATGTTACATAGGTTTGCTGGGTTGTAAGACGGATCCTTACGCCACCATTTTTTTGCAGTGAGACAGCTGGGTACGGTGGCTGAGTGTTGAGGTCGATTCGAGTATTTGGCTACATCTTTGGATAAGATGACGGAGGAGACGTTAGTAGTTGTGTTGTTAATAGGCTTAATGAGAGGTAAAGGCCGAATTACTAGTGCTTAATTCCACGGGGTTGAAAGAGACCATGGAGGCCGTGGACCGAATTAAAGCCAAGAACCAGATATTATCCTCTGCAACCCACCCAAAACACAATAAAGAGCATCCTTCATTCCAACTGAAGCTCGACCTAAGAACCATCACTTGGACTCCCATGAAACCCACGACCTCCACCCTTCCTAACCACTCAACAACCATGTACCCACCCACCATACGAAACAATTACCCGCACCTACCCTTCCAAACATCAAAACTAACCCACCTAACCATACAAACACGTGTCTCAGGCGGCTCACTACGATTGAGGCTCAATCACGCCGAGAGCAGGGACTATGCTATCATTGTGATGAGAAGTGGCATATAGGCCACCGTTGTAAGCAAAAGAATATGCACGTCTTGTCACTGAAGGTGTTGAACCCGGAGGGCCTTGAGGAGATTTGCTTCTTATGTGGGCTTAGTAAAGAAACACATAAGTAGACAGTACATTATATTTTTATCCAAAATTTTAAAGCAATGGGTTATGGTCCACACCATTTATAAGTTCTTCACATACACCATTATTCTTCGATGTGGAACTCTTAACTATTCACACTGGCTTCCTAACAATCTCCCCTTAACGGTGAATCTCTTCTACATCTGGTTTAGGCCTGCTCGCCCTGCAACAGAAACCACTCCGAGTATTACGGCATTTCCTTAGGCCTCCTCGAGTACTAATGTGGAATTTTAACCCAAGAGCTCTTTGCATGACTCCACCCATCTGCGAGCTAGCCCACTCACACTAAGCAATCTAAAAGGGCTTTACCGATCATCACAACTCTATACCCCGTCCTCGGGCATGGGTGCTCGGTTCCAATCATCAATAAGGTGTCACCAAGAGCTTCTTCCATGACTCCACCCTTTCGTCTACAAGCTTTTTTTGGCCACTCACATATTAGATCCGGGCTACACCAGTCAACACAGCTTTTCACCATACTATCACACTCATACCAAACCACCACCGCATCATATTCATCCTTCGATGTGGAACTCTTAACTATTCACATTGGCTTCCTAACAATCTCCCCTTAACGGTGAATCTCTTCTACATCTGGTTTAGGCATGCTAGCCCTGCAACAGAAACCACTACGAGTATTACGGCATTTCCTTGGGCCTCCTCGAGTACTAATGTAGAATTTTAACCCAAGAGCTCTTTGCATGACTCCACCCATCTGCGAGCTGGCCCCACTCACACTAGGCAATCTAAAAAGGCTTTACCGATCATCACAACTCTATACCCCGTCCTCGGGCATGGGTGCTCGGTTCCAGTCATCACTAAGGTGTCACCAAAAGCTTCTTCCATGACTCCACCCTTTCGTCTACAAGCTTTTTTTGGCCACTCACATAGTAGATCCGGGTTACACCAGTCAACACAGCTTTTCACCATACTATCACACTCATACCAAACCACCACCGCATCATACTCGTCATTGCATGTCCCAATCGAACCATTGTCTTTGACACCACTTGTTAGACCCGTGGAGCTTTGGGGAGATACACTTAGCGTGTGGGCCTAGTGAAGGAACACATAAATGAGCATGACACTACATCTTTATCCAAAACTTTAAGACAATGAGTTATAGGTCAACACCACTTATAAGTCCTTCACACACACCACTATTCTCCGATGTGAGACTCTTAACTATTCACACTTGCTTCCTAACAATTGTCAGGAAAATAACAATAGAATGACGCAAAATAATAACAAGATAAAAATCACACAACATACAGAATTTATGTGGTTTGATCAATTTGATCTATGTCCATGGACAGAAAGAGTGATCAATTATATTATTCACTTTGAAAGTCTGCCAAAAGCTTACAAAAATTTCCCAAACCACCTATATATATGTATCACACAACACACATAATAGAAAGTGAGAGTGCTCAAATCAAGGAGGCTGGAGGGAATTCTGCTGGGAATGAGACAAAGAAAGCTAATAATATCTCCCAAGCTATGTCTGTTTTAGACAACCAAAATTCCAGGCATGACTTGGGAGGGAAACTTCTGGTGAATAAAAAGACTAATAGTAAGCAGGAAGTGGGCAAGCGACTCAATATTTCCAACGGGGAATCTGTAAGGCCGCAAAGAGCCCAAGTCCAGCATAGTCAAACCAAGCAGGCACAGGCGGATGCTGGCTCGTCAGAAGGAACCCACCAAAAGGTTTTGAAGAAGGAATATCTAACCTGGCGGTCCAAGATGTTGAAGAAAACCAGTGTGGAGAGGGGTAGAGCCAGTGGACATACCTAACCCGGTTTCAACCACTCTTTATCTTTCTTCGGTTATGGATTTTCTGTATTTGTTTATCTGTGGTTGATGGGTTACTCTCTTTTACTTCTTTTTTTTTATCATGATTAATTTATTCGTGTGGAATTGCCGTGGTGCTGGCAGTAATAAATTTCGTCGAGCTTTTATGCAGTACAGGAAGGAGCACAATCCGGCTATCGTGGCACTACTTGAGCCGAAAATCAGTAGTAACACAGCGGATGAAGTTATTAAAAATCTTAATTTCTCCCACTCTTATAGGATTGAGGCTTACAGGTTTAAAGGAGGCATTTGGTTATTGTGGCATTCAGGGGTTAGTGTATCGGTTCTGTATAATTCTCCGCAGTTCATCCATGTCAAGATTACTGAGGGGTTAAGGAGTGAGATTCATATTACTTGTTTGTATGCCTGCCCAAGCAGTACAAGACGAAGAAGTCTCTAGGGTCAGCTTAGTGCTTTAAATGAGATTATTGGCGACAAGCCTTGGACTGTTGCAGGTGATTTCAATGTATACTTATCTGAAGATGAAAAGAGTGGAGGAGGACGCAATGGTAACCAACCTTGTAAATTTTTTCGGGATTGGATTTTGGCATTTGACATGATAGATTTGGGTTTCCAAAGACCTAAATATATGTGGCCTAGGGGAGCTCTTATGGAAAGGATTATAGAGTAGTATGCAATCAAAGGTGGTTAGAAATTTTCCCTGATAGCCAGGTGCTACACCTCCCTAAGATTCACTCGGATCATCGTCCGCTCCTGCTTCGCACTGCTACTACTATCTGGAGTAAGGGTACAAGACCGTTTCGGTTTATTAATGTTTGGATCACCCACAATGACTTTGATGACTTGGTGAAAAGAAATTGGAATAAGGGCAGGGATATTTTAGAGTCCATCAAGCTTTTCTCAGAAGCTGCCAGTGATTTGAATAAACATACTTTTGGCCATAATGAGATGAAAAACAATAATTTAATTGGGTGGCTAGGGAAGGTCCAAAAAGTCAAGGAGTGACTGGATTCAACTGGGGGATAAGAACACAAATTTTTTCCATACTAAGCTAAGGCCAGAAACAAAGGAAATCGAGTTGATATGTTGAAATTAGATGGATCAACTTGGTGTTATGATTCGCAAAGGCTTGAACATGGGGCGAGGGACTTTGTTGAAGAGCTCTTTACTACGAAGGATAGTATTGTTCCTAGATATGAGATTAGAAACTGCTTTCCAAACATTATTAACGAGGATAGGTGTATGCTCGATGATCCGATTAAACTTGAAGAAGCTAAGAATGCAATCTTTGAAATGGGGCCCAATAAAGCAGCTGGCCTGGATTCTTTCAGAATCAATGGAATGTGGTTGGGCAGTCCTTAGTAAATTTTGTCTAGGAAGCTTTCAATACAGGCAATTTTCCAGAAGATATTAACTCTACCTTGCTGGCTCTTATCCCAAAAGTTGAGGGACCTGAGAATTATAGCCATTTCCGTCCCATTAGTCTCTGTAATGTGATTTACAAAACTATTACAAAAATTCTCACTAACAGAATGAAGGAAGTCCTACCCAAGTTGATCAGAGAAGGACAGACTGGCTTCATTCCCGGCAGGCACATTACAGAAAACATCATCATTGCTCAGGAAGTAGTGCACTATTTGCGGAAAAAGAGTGCGGGTAATAGTGTGATTATGAAAATTGACTTGCATAAAGCCTATGATCGCCTTCGGTGGGAATTTATTGAAGGTACTTCGAGGGAAGCACACTTTCCTGAAAATTTTATTAAACTAACAATGTATTGCATTAGCTTTGTGTCTATGCAGATACTTTGGAACGGATGTCCCTCTGGTATTTTTTGGCCATCACGTGGAGTGCGTCAAAGAGACCCCATCTCCCCTTATATATTTGTGTTGTGTATTGAGAGGCTGGCACATGCAATACAAAGGGAAGTGGATAAAAAGAAATGAATGCCGCTGGTCCTTAATAGAAACAGCCCTCCTTTGTCCCCTTTTTTTTTGCAGATGATTTACTTCTTTTTGCCAAAGCTGATAGATGTAATATTGAATGCATCAATAGTGTGCTAAAAGGCTTTTATGATGTTTAAGGGGAAATGATAAGCTGGAATAAGTCCCTTATTTTCTTCTCTAAAGGGGTTCATTCTAATGAAGCGAGACTATTGAGTAATGTTATCGGCTTCTCACTGCAAAGCGACTTGGGTCGATATCTGGGAGTACCACTCCTGCAACAGCGGGTGAATAAAACTACTTACCAATCACTTATAGATAGGGTGACGAAACGACTCAAGTTGGCAAGCTAAAAATTTATCTTTGGCGAGGAGACTTACTTTGGTGCAGGCGATGCTTGCTACTATCCCATTCTATACAATGCAAACCGCGTTATTGCCAGTTGATACTATTGAGCAAATTGAGAAGCTTTGTCATAGATTCCTATGGGGACCCAATCAAGGAGAGAAGAAGGTTAGTTTTGTTAGCTGGCTTAAAGTGTGTCAATCGAAGGAGAATGGAGGTTTGGGGTTGCGGAGACTTAGAGAGAATAATATAGTGTTTCTTATGAAGCTCAGTTGGCAATTAATCTCCCAACCCAATACGCTATGGGTAAGGATTGTGAGAGCTAAATACATGCAGAAATTGCCCTTTATACCTGACAATCTATTTATAAAGAATGGTTCATGGCTCTGACGAGGGATTTGTAGAACTTGGCACGAGATTAAAAAGGGTTTTCGTTGGGTTTACTCGATGGGAAGACAGTTCGGTTTTGGCTAGACAAATGGATTGGGAACCAGCCTTTGGTGGAAGTTGTAGCTGGAGTAGTGAATCCAGAGGATATACATTGGCCTGCCTATGAGTATACTAATGGAAGAGGCGAGTGGAATGTGAGTAGGTTTGATCCCTTGCTGTCGGATACGATCTTACCGTTGATCACAGGTATTAAAGCTCTGGAAAACATGGCTGGATCTGACCTTGTATATTGGGGAATGACTGGTTCGGGTAACTTTACTGTGAAATCGGCTTATAACCTACAATGTGAGGCAAGATGGTCTTCGGTTGAACAACATTGGACTAACCTGTGGAAGCTCATGATCCCCCAATGTATTAAGAATTGTTTATGGCTGGTGTTTCATCAAGCTATCCTCACCAACAAACAGTGTGTGAGGAGACATCTTGCTACTGATCCAACTTGTACTATTTGTGCTGAGGTGGAAGAGAGTTAGGAACACGCTACTAGGGACTGTATAGAAGCTCAAGGGGTATGGTCAGACTTAATCCCTGATAGAAGAGATATTATTTTTTTAATAGTGATCCAAAATCTTGGCTAATGGAGAACCTCGCAGAGGAAAACCTTTATAGCAATCAAGTGCCTTGGAATATCCTGGTTAGAGTTGGTTGAATTGGAAATGGAGGAACGAACGGATCTTCCAGTCAAAAGGTAGTGTCCGTAAAGCAAACCAGGTTCGTATTGTTGCTACAGAATTTTTTCGATTACATAATTTGTTACAGGTTGAGAACCAACATGTTAACCATGTGCCTAGTGAAGTGGGATGGGAACTGCCTAACCTTAACTGCGTCAAACTTAATACTGATGGAGCGGTTCTAGGAAGAGGAGGTATAGCGGCTGCTGGAGGAATTTTCACAGATGATAAGGGAGGCTGGCTTAGAGGATTTGCCACCAACATTGGTAAGTGCTCAGTAGTAATGGCTTAACTGTGGGGGATATACATCGGTTTGAAAACATGTTGGGAAAACAATCCGAGGAAAGTTCAGGCAGAGACAGACAGTCTCATTGCAGTGCAGCTGATTAAGAAGGAAATACCAGTGCCTAAGTAGTATAGCCTATTGGTTATGGCGATCCGGACGCTTATGTTACAACCTTGGCAGATTTCACTCACTCTCATGTCGTTAGGGAGTGTAATACTGTGACAGATGAGTTAATCCAAGTATGCGTATACCTTGTCTCCTGGCACTCATGTTCTGATGGAAGAACCTATGGAAATTAGGCATTTAATTAGCAGAGATGCTACTGGATTCGGATATATCAGGAAAGCGTTGCGTCTTTGTTCTATCTCGGGTCGTTTGGTTGGATGGAGATGTGTTTGGTTGCTGGTCGTAGGCCTTGATTTTTTTTGTTGGCTTTTGGTTTTACTTTTCCGTACTGTAACTACAGTATTTCTCCGTTATAAGTGAAAAAAATCAATAAAATTACTCTTTTTTAAAAAAAGAAAAAAGAAAACAGCTAGAAACTGAATTTTCGGAAACTCGAAGCGATTTTGCCCATTGACCATTGGTTTATGGCAAGTTCAACACTCTAATACATATCGACAACTGTATCTTATTGCGAAAAGAAAAGGATTCTAATCTAGACAGTAAATACTAGCATTCCCTGTTTAAGACACCCGTAGGCGTGAATCGTACTCATCCATGCAAGCAAGCTTTATTTGCTCAAATTTTTATTCATATTATAAAAGCAGGCCACGGAATGAGAACCAAATCACTTCTTCTTGGCAATGAACAGGCCCCAGCGCTGCTCGCCAGATGAACTACGCACTAGCTTGGCCTTCCATCCACCCACTATATCATTATAGTCTTCCTGAAAATACATAATAACCACAGATACAACAATTTTAAGTTTTAATGTGATTAGTGAACACCAAACATGACAATGCACCAAAAGCAAAAATAAACGTACTTCAGAAAACTCCTGGATGAATGACTGCTTGTCTTTCTCGATAGCATTCAACTCCCGTTGCAGCACTTGATTGAACTGAAACAAAAAATTGCAGACCGTGAATGCCAACCTAAGTTCATACCACAGTAAAAAGTAAACAATCAAAGTTTTTGCACATACCTGGTCTGTTCGATCCTCTGCAATGACCTCATCAAAACCAGCATCTCTAAGCATCTGAAATTCATTGAGATAAAATATACATTTGTCATTTTACCAACTCAGACCAGTGGCATGAAAGCAATGGAATTTAATATTTATTAAGGAAAAAAAAAGATCAAGACAGATATATACCTGGCCATATGTTTTCACATCATGAAGATCATATCCTCTCTGCTTAATATACTCAGAGAATTCTGGAGATGGGGTTCCAGCTTTCTTGCAGTAATCACTAATAAGAACTTTACCACCAGGTTTCAACCATTTGAAGAAAGATCTGAATAAAGCAGGTTTGTCCTGAAACATACAATAAGAAAGCAAAATCAATGTCAAGCAGGAAAAAAAAAAGATTAATCAAATCATCTAATGCTCAATAACATGACTGTAGGTCTTTATTCCCACTCCTATAATAATGACTACCAAAATTGTGTATTCTTTTAGTGTTTACGGAGATTTTAAAAGTTTATATAATGGCAACTTTGCAGCAGAAAAAAACTTTGTAAATGTTTAAAGCCGAAGGCAAAACTCTAACTGAACAGCTTTTTTTGTTCGCAGAAATCATTCAGAATTAACAGAAGAAAATTACACAAACATCAAGTTTTACCTGAATATGTAGAATGGTGTCACGGCTGTAAATTACATCAAAGTAATTGTCAGGATACGCCTTCTTAGTGCAATCAGCAACTTCAAACTCAACTGAGCATTTGAGTCCAATGGCACGCTCAAGAGCAAAAGAGATCATGTTTACTGAGAGGTCAATGCCAACAACCTCCACATCAAAGTTCTCAGCCATGTAAAAATCACCTCCTCCTATACCACAGCCAACATCAAGGACTTTCTGGCCAGGCTTAAGATCAAGCTTAGAGACAAATTCTTTGGTTGTTTCTGCTCAGACAAAAAGGAAATTACCTTCATTACAAAGATTTCCTACAAGATTTAATAACTAAACGAACTAAAGAATCTTGGTTTGTCATATTAATGTCTAAGGTGGACAAATGTATTCTATAGTTGAGAAGCATATTGGCATGTTAAATGTCCTAGGGTATAGCACAAAAGTGAAGGTAAACAAATGATCATGTGAACCTCAAAAATGAAATAAACAGGAATGATGTAGCATACCAATTCCCCCAGTGCTCACATAACCCGGTCCAAAGACACGTTCATATCGTAATATTCCATTGGACTTATATTGAACAGTATCCAGGAATCGCTGGAATCCCTTGTCATTCTCTGAGCAGACTTTCTGCCATATCCAACAAATCTGCATCATTTGAAGGCAATGTTAGTTGAGATATTAAACTGAGAACACAGTGAAACACAATCATATATTTCCATTCTCATCACCTGATTTTGGTTCTTTTTGTTTCTCACATAAGCCCCAATGCACTTGCAACCAATAAGAGAGAGTTCATAAGAATTCCCAGATCCATCTTGTGTATGACATTCTTTAAAGACCTATGAGAAAACAACAATTTGTTAGAATGAAAAACATAATTCCATTTAAGACAGATAATGTTGTTATATAATAATACACACATGTATTTCCACTCTTGTTTTCATACATTGTCAGTATCCATACATGCTACAGAGACAAAAAAAAATTACAAAAATCTTGTTTAAAACAGTAAAATATCAACAATGAATTTTTTTTTTCTTCTCCATATCAGCCCTACATACTTAATAAACTGATCTTATAAATACATTTTTCTTTGCTTTTCACTATCATCTCTAAAAAGCAAACTCATGCAGAAAAAAAAAATTCTATAACATTTATTGTAATTAAAAAGGAAAATATTTCGATTTGTAAGTTCATCACGCTTTCATATAAACCATCCATCAATTTTACGTAATTTATAAAAAAGAGATCTTCAAAAGAAATCTTCAAAGAAGATGCAAACCTTTGTGTAAAATCTGGGCTCACGGTAGTGAGTTGGGTTGTATTTTCGTTTACTGTCCCCTGATTGATGAAAACAAGATTCTCTAAAGAAAATATAACCGCCAGGTTTTAACCATTTGACCATCCTCTCAGCAAGATTCTCCACCTACATCAATGTTGAACATAAGCAAAATAATCATTAAACTTGTATAAAGAACAGCCATTCACTTAATATTACAAAATAGTACAATTACAAATGTAAATGAACAATGACATAACTTCATACACATGATCTTGATTATCAGGTAAGCATTTTCAACCAAAAATATAAGATAAGATCTGATGTTTCTGCAGCAATAGGGTCAGTCCATTATTAGCTCATTATAGTTGAAGATAAATGGTATAACAGAATAATGTGATAACAGACAAATTGAAAGAGGTAAAAAGATAAAAGCAAAATCTGGCTGCAAATTTGTTAGATTAACATGTTCATAGTCATCAGGAATTCATCCCAATACAAAATATTAACAAGTTCATATTCAGAAATCCAATCATACTTGGCAAGTCCAAAACTGTGTCATAATCAAAAAATTCCATACAAAAACCATGCAATGAACTGAAAGGAAGGTATCAGCAGATAAGAAGTTAACAACAACTACCTCTTTATCTGAGAGATACATAAGAAGCCAATTTGAGAATATCAAATCTACAGATTCCTCTGAAAAGTTGAGTTCTGGG
>CAODLS013733913.1:0-15891 GCA_948243855.1 Flueggea neowawraea
AGATTTCCCATACTTGACCATGCAAGAAATGCAGGACCTCCAAAGAAATCAGCTAAATCTGTACTGCTAATATTAAACTTCTGCTAGAGCAAAGGATAAACATAAGAAAAGGAAGAAAGAGGTAAAACACAAATCAATAACATGATCTGAAGTAGTGCTAGATCGAACAGCATATGATCGTCAACACAAGGTACATTACCTGGAAAACTTTTTGCCATATGGCCTCTTGACCTGTAAATGCTAAAGGCAGATTGACACCTTGGAGAGCCATCCAATCAATTTCCCTTTCCCATCTTTTCCAGTCCCACCAAGCAAATGAATCTTCCAAAGGCACACATATCAAATATATGTCATCATCAGAATCCAGTTCAATCTTAAATCCATGCTTAAATTTTGTTTCAAACATTTAAGGAAGCAAACTTACAGCTCGAAGTAACAGCATTCTGGTAACAATTCCACGGAACAGGTCTCTGGACCAAAATACCAACATCTTGAACACGAGGAAGGAAGCCTAATTTGGGAACTGATTTCAGCTGCGCACCTCCAGGTTTATCCCATGATATGTGTGAACCACACCAATTCTTCAAGTACCAATGCAGACCAGCCAATACTTCCACGGCAGTGACTCCCGAAATTCTAGGAGAGACCATCCAAAAATTTCAAATGAAAACATAATTTAACATACACACAAGCACTTCACATAACTTTCAAGGTGCACATGTGCTAAATAGTCATCAGATTTGAATCAAAAATAGAAAAACAATGACTGAGAAACATCAATGACGCCAAATGAGCCATAAGAAAAAAAGATCTTCACGTACAATATTTCAGGTCCTCCGTGCCTCACAAAAGAAGGGTGATTTTTTATGATAAAGCAAGACACTCCACCGCATTGCTCCTGACAACAGAATAGATAACCATGTGAGATCAAAGCCAAAAATATATCTATTAAACAAAAAACACATCATCTCAAAATCAATCACAATTGAAATTTTTCTATTTTTTCAACCACTTGATATCGTAAACAAATATGACATCAATTTAAGCGCAAGCACCAAATTGAACCAAAAAATTAGTGAAAGTCAAAGATACTAATTGCAGGATCATCAAGTGCTACTATATACTCATTTGCATATTCTCTCCGCAACCAAAAGGAGCTACACAACTACAATTTACTTTTGTTTACAGAGCATGTTTGGATGCATAATAATTTCAGTATGTCGCTTGAGTGGCTACACATCTATGTCAGTATGATATGATACTACGACGTCAAACGAATTTAACTTCACATAACCAAAGCTCGAAAACCGACATATCATACGCTAAAGGCCGACTGGAAGTCCAATGCAGAATCTTCTAAAATTTCACACAGATAGTTTTAGAACACATTGACGGTAACAAGACATCTAAAAGTCGAATAAATCACCTGGGAGACAATCCTAAACTCGAAGGCCGAAGAATGAGAAGGAAGGACCCTCCGAAGAATGCCATAAGCAGCCGCTACCTGGACGGAGGGAGATGCGCGCTCGCGAGCCTGGATTTCGAGGAGGCGAGAGATGTAATCGACGCCGATTGTGGAGGAATGAACGGAGGACAGAAAGGTGATGGCTATCAGAACGATGATCGAGGGGGCGCGAAGTGGAGCGTCCATGTCGAGAAGCGATGAAGAAGTGAAGGAAGAGAGTGTGAAGGTAGAGTATAGAGTGTTGACATTGGAGTGTCCGTGTCTGTGATGAAGTAAGCAGATTCCACGGAGACGAATGAGACAAAAACGCTGGCCGGCGAGAGAGAGAGAGGGTGGAGGGAAGCGTTAGTTGGAAGTTGCGACAGAGAGGAGAGCGAGTAGTTTGTTTCTAGTGAACTTTGCTAATATTTGGCTTCTACACAGAGACGACAGGTCGTTGCTGGGGACGCGATCTCGTTTATACCGACAATCTGAGTGTAATTCATGATTATGATAAGCAAACATATGTTTGACAGAAATTAAAGCCGGTGAAATCGAATGAAAGACCTGAGAAAGATACGGCAGCGGCCAAGCTTGAAGAAGAAGCTGCACCAGCCAGCTCCGACGGACGCCGCGAGCAGGATTTGATGGAGGGAGGGAGGAGCTGGCATTCTGAGGAGGCGCGAATTAACAACATTTAGAAATATGAGTCCATGAATTAGCGACGAAGGTGGATAACAACAGGGAGGGAAATATGTTGAAATGAACGTTTTGGATTGGTACGCACGGGGAAGAAGAATGGGCCAAGAACTTCATGGACAAGGCCCGCCCCTTGAGGATTCATTCATGGAATTCTTGTTTCTTCAACTTTATCGATTTCGTTTTAGAAAAATTTAGGTGCATTTTCATATAATGGAGCTCAGTATCAAAAATTACAACTTTAGTTGACTCATTTTTTAAATTTTAATGTGCAGTCCACTAAATTAATATTACAGATTCATAGTCTTTGTTTAAAATAATATATAAACAATATTTAGAAAATAACATATAAACAAAAGATATAAACAACATTTGAAGAACAAAATCCTTTTATTTGCGAAGTACAAAAAAATCAACAAAATATCAACATGTAAATATCTATAATATATAACAATATACCGATAACATATAAACAAAATGCCTCTATAAATTTGAAAAGTGACACCGTGCAAACAGAAATTATAAAGTGTATCTGTAATATCCAAAAGTTGCCCATGTAAACCAAATATTGCAAAGTTTTTTCGGTGTACCACGTAAAAACCTCAAATTTTTAACAATTTACTTTTCCAAAATATTACATGGCATATATGTTGTCACGTCTTGTATAATTTTTGAACATAAAATCTTTTTTTTTTGTCAACATCCCACCAAAATAAACAGTTGAAATTAGCAGGTCAAATAATCTGCTTCGCAACAACTTTCTATCTCACATTATATAAATATATATAGATGGAAATATTTATAAATTTAAAGATATGACTATTTAAAAAACTTAAACTTGAAATTTTGGATTTTTAGTGGTTGGGGGTCCATTAATTATAAAATGTTACTTAAGAACAGCTACGTACTTATGACGAATCGTGACAATAACATATAATCTTTTAAACATACACTTTGAATACCTATTGTAAACTCTTGGATGTGACATTTTCTTAAAGAAAATTTGTCTTATTGAGGCTATGTTTTGTATTAAGAGATCCATTAAGGGTTTTAGAATGTAGTGACCGAACTACTCGTAGTTTTAACCAATTTATTTATTATTTTTCAATACAAAATAATGTTTTTATAAAAGTGGACAAGCTACATTTTTTATTTTAAAATGATTAGAGTTTTGACAGTTGTATATATTTTTAATATTTCTTTTTATAAATTTTAAAAAGTAAGATTTTTAAAGTTATTATACTAATTAATCGTGTACTAGATTGATTTTTTTTTATTGTTTCAACCAGGAATTTGTTCAAAATGTTATTAGTGTTAGTTTTTCTATTGGCTTCAAGTAAGAATCGAGCTGAATTTTCGACCATTTGATGTTGAAAATTACTTTGATACCACTAAACTTGTGCATAACTTTACAAAATCTTTGAACCAATTATATGATGTATGCTCGATGAATTCTAAAGTCTGGAAGAATTGAAGAAATGGTAGGTGGAGACGAGTAATTGGGTTTAATAACACTGACGGTGACAAAAAATTTTGAGATTTGTTCAGTAAAGTGACAAAATTCGGCGTGCCACGTTTTCGGTTCAGCTGAATCAAACGGGATTAAGTAGTTTTGTATCACAATTTTGAAATCCGGGGGGAGTTTGTTGTTATGAAAACCTGTTTAAACACTTTTGTGTTACATTAAACGAACCTTAAGGACCGTAGATGAAATTAACTCCACAAATCCGCTATTTCCCACCTGCGCTCTTGGGTCCAAAGCAATATCTAAAATAATTAAGAAGGTAGTTCAAAGTGGTGAACCTAACCACACCTATCTTTTGTGCAAAGGGTGATAATCATTCATTAATCACAGCAATAAGGCAAATCAACCCTCTACAACTCTCTAAACAGTCATATGAGAGGAACTGAAAAATAATATTACGTCTCCTTCAACATAATATTAATTGTAGCAAATCATGCACACACATATGACCGAAACCATTAAAAAGACAACAAAGACTCTTACACTAAAAGTGACATAGACATACTAGTAAGACTGCAAGAATCGGCAAGAATCTTCATAACATCCCTAAAATTAGCTAAGTTGCTGCTGTCCGGAGTAGCCTTCTCCAACCATTCAACCTCCCTTCTCCAGGCTCTTCACACCCTCAGCCAACTCCAGAATCCTTCCTTCTTTCTCGGCAAATGAATCTTTCAAAATTTTAGTTTTCTTCTCCTGAGAAAAATATCATTCATAATGATTAAGGAATTGATCTTCCAACTTACGATTTCTCTTAACCACCCCAACATTTTGCTCTAGTTCCTCCACGTTAAATTCTATGGAGTT
Source organism: Flueggea neowawraea (assembly GCA_948243855.1). Taxonomy (NCBI): domain Eukaryota; kingdom Viridiplantae; phylum Streptophyta; class Magnoliopsida; order Malpighiales; family Phyllanthaceae; genus Flueggea; species Flueggea neowawraea. The sequence goes on from CAODLS013733913.1 coordinate 4,473, forward strand.
ATATCTAGCGTGAATTATGTACTGCCAATACGAATCCTCCTCACAACCACATGGCTCTCTAATACACTTCAAAACTTCGGAAAAATGAAGTAGGTCAAAGTCTGGACCGTCTTCGCCATTTACACAATGTTGTCTTAAGTTATTTCAGGAAAAAAAAAAAGGAATCTTGCCTGAAGGGAATCAATAAAAAGCAAGAAAGGAACGCCAAATTCATGGAGGAAGCAAACTCGACTTGGTACAGGACGATGTGAGACCAAGACTCGGTGAAGAAGAAGACCAGGATGATGGTAAGAGCTTGGGATGCTTGGAAAGACGATGATCTTCGTGGTCTGACAATATGGCATGTAGGCATCTACGTGGACCACGTGGAAGTATATGTGTCACAGTTGCCGGTTTTCGACTGCTAAATTTAAAATGCCCGACTTGACCTTGGGTGGAGCAAAACCAAACTTTTGTGACCAGCTTAAAAAAATGATTTTTGTGATTTAACCGAAAACTTTTATGATCACCAGTGTTATTAACCCCGCGTAATTGCTTCCCATGCAGTGCAATAATTCTACAGTACTTATTCATCAAAACATCATCTAGTAACTTAAAAAGCACATACACATATTGGGTTATTTTAACTACAAACGGAAAGAAATAATGCAAACTATGTGTAGGGTGTAACGAAGATATGCATGAAATGATCACCATATCCAACACTAGCTGCTGGTGTCATTCACAGCAATAATGCCAACAGGATGTGGATAGGATCCTGCAAGTTGTACCAATGGAGCATTTTTAGCAATTAATGGCTATTCATGATGTATGCCAAATTATAGATACCAAAAGCTATAAAAAATTAATAAATACATTATACATTATCATGTAGATTACACACTCATGATGTATGGCTATTCGTGAAAGATTTGCTTTATGTTGCTTTCATTCAAATAGGGTTTCCATTCCAACCCACGTTGCGATCAAATATTGGTCTCTTCAACACCTTCAAAAGCTGTATTCATTTAATACATAGTCAAAATCAAGAAAACAAAGATTTATATGAACGAAAGTGGATGCATGAAGAAGATTAGCTAATTACAGGATCAACACTTAATTTGTAATACGGATGACGAGGATTATGTTACTCCAAATATGGTTCTAGCAGTGGAGGAGCCATGAATTAAAGGAGGTGGAGTCAATGTTAGAACCGGGATTGAGGATGAAACCCAATCTCTAAGAGCGGAGGTAGATGGAGCCGACAATAAGAGAGTAGGGACACGCCGAACCTTCCGTGAGGTCGGCCATACTGGATTCTAGTATAATCATATATAGTGTAATTGTGTAGTACTAATACAACAAATCTTTTTCTTTTTTTTTTAGGGCCAAGAAGCCACACTTGTTTAAATTCCTCTTTTTTTCCTTTCTAAAAGAAAAGCAAAATTTTTTTAATTAAACAATATTAGGATGTTTCGGGTGGGTATACGTGAACTTCATTGCCTTTTATTCCCACCCTAATGAGAACTAAATATTTATACAAATTATATACTAGTAGTGTGAGAAGTGGACCAGACATTTCTTTACCTCTTTGTGAAGCATATAGTGGTGCAATCTCTACTGGCAAAAGAAAGCAAATTGCTTACTTTGGAAATAATTAATGGGTGACAATTTAAATATTTTAATTTGTACGATCATTAATTTTTCCAAATCTTATAACACAAATATAGCATCGTAAATTTATGTTTTAAAGCTTCATAATACGGATAATATATGGCCACGCAAATTAATTAGTGAGACAAATTAATTTTATTTAGCTAATATTCTTTTTAGAATAGTAATTAGTTGAAAATTGGAAAGGCCAACATGCATGACGTAGGGAATGATTGCATGTGAAACACAATACGGGGAAGTCAAAAATTATGAGCCTAGGAAAAATCAGATGCAAAGAAAATATGATCGAATTATGAAGTCAACAAAGTCCAAGTTACCTCTGAAATTTTGTTTTTATTTGGACTTTTTTTTATATATAATACTATAACTTGTTTTATTTTGATAGTTAAAGGAGATTGAACTATTCTCAGATTAGTTTGGTTTTAGATATTTTTTTTTTGGAATTTAGGTTTTTCTGTATAGTTCAATCCCAATAATCTTATGTTAGACAATAAAATATGCGGGGGGTGAGACGACTTTGTCTAATAAATAATCATTTTCACAGATAAATGAATTTTTTTGATATTTTTATGCACATTTTTTAAAAAAGTGTGCATGGTATAATAAACGAATCCCATTTGTAAATTTGATTTAACTGTTGGAAATGCTAAATGCTAAAACTGTTGGAAATTCAATCGAAAAGGCATCATAGCCGATTGCCAAATATTCGTTTCATGTCAACACAATTTGATTCTTTTTTCATGGAGTAGAATCAATTACATCAGAGAAATTGGCGTTGGATAAGGAATAATTAGAATCAGCAGAGTTAGCATCATACTCGTTTGTATTTTTATTTTGTTTTAATGTTATTTTATCGTATTATAATATTATTATATTTTTTTTATAAAAATTTTCATTTTAATCGATCTAAAATTGACCGCACTTCTTTCAAGTCCTGATTTCGTTATGGTCAGTTATGATGCGCTCTAAAGCAAAAGACGACAATGCTATACATAGAGTTTTAATTGCCGTCACGTTAATCTACCGTCCGTACACATCTTTTTGCCTACCGAATTGGATGTATCGAAAGGCATATATAAATATATCTGACCAATGTTTCCACTCGGCAATCATTTCTTTTAGCAACGCTTTTTCAGTGTTTCTAAGATTCAACGACCATTTTGATAAAAATAATGAATGATTTGTATGATGAGGCGACATTTTTCGCGTTGATGTTAATTATGATGTGGGAAATTATATACTAGATGAGCATCGATATGTTATTAAGGAAAATGTTTCGTTTCATCACTTGATCATGATATCAAGTCGCATAATTAGTGCAAAATATGGAGCAACAATGAGTCAACTAATCCTACCTATTAGTAATGAGACATTAACCAAAAGATCCTTTTTAAAAGCATTAATTATATATTAATCTTATGACATATTATTATTTTGATACTATTTAATTTTATTTTCTTTGAAATTGAATGATATGAATACGTATCTAACATAAAATCAATCTTTCATAAATTACCGCGATGTTTTTATTTTACAAAACATCTAATGATATATTGTCATCGCAAAAATCTGTGATCGTAAGGTTTGTACTTTATATTCGATCGAATTATGAGTACTAGAGGGTGGAAGGTTTCGTTTCTATTTTTTGTGTAAAAAGGTTTCAACAAGGAAGAATTTGGCATTGTACTCTTTGTGTTCCTCTTGTTAGCGGCTATGGATGGATTAGCTAGCTGGATGGCAAATATACTTGGATTATATCCTGAAATTGGTCAAAGGAAATGTCACTCTCTGCCATGGAAGGAGGAGGAGGAGGAAGAAGATTTTAAAAGATTTTGAAGGCAAATTTCACTACTGTAGATATGTCTGAAGTTACTTTCATGGTGGTCCTACTTGTTCCACTTTAGAGTTGTTCCTTCACGGAATATCAAATCTATCCAAAATGAACGACGTAAATTAGTTACATAAATCTATTGACAAATACAGGGAGACAAAAGATAAGGGTGAAGATAACAAGTATCTACAGTGTCTCATTCCACTTCATCAACCACTTCCAATCTACTCCCTTCCTCAGTAGCCTCAAACTCCTCTTTTTACTACGTTGACCAATATTAATTGGGATAATCATCGATGGAACTTAAATTATGACATAGTATCTTATTTAGTCCTACTTTTACAAACTATCTCATTTTGGTTTCGTAGAGGTCGGTAAACTGTTAAGAGAAAGATAGACAATGAATATAAATTTAGCTAATATAAAATGAAACTAAGAATTAAATCATATGGTTTCCAAAATCAATTGGGAATTCAAAGTGTTAGAAAAAAAGGGAATTTTTCTAAGTTAGCAATGGTGAATGACAAATTCCTATTCATTTAGGGTTAATTTGATTGTTAATGTAATGAACATGCATTAAATTTATTTGGCATGTTGATCAGATTTATTTAGTTTACTCGACATATTTACCACATGTTAAACGAAGCATCTTTTCATGATTTATCAATAGTATTAAAAGCAAATTATTCAAGGAAATAAAACGACACAAACATTTTTTGTTTTAACTTCATCGCTCCTTCCCATTTTAAGAAATATAATTGCTATTAGGGATGATAGTGACCTTTAAAATATTAATTTTAAAGACAAGTACCTAAAGAAACGGTGAGAGTAGGGACATTTTCCTTATTTTGTGGAGTTTCAATGGAAGCATCAAGGACCCACCAGAGACCTAAACAAGCATCGACGACCTATAAACATAAACATCAAACATGGATGGTCTGCATGATCACAGACTCAGAGAATTAACATGGAATTGTCGTCAACTAAATTGGAATAGCTATAAAGGTACTGATCGTGTTCCCAAATTGAAATCTCATTCATTCAATATACGTCAATTCTTATTACTGGTTGCATGCACCAAGTACGGATCATAATGTGGCCATAAATGCCTTGATTGGCCTCCATCAAAGCTTTCTTCTATCGTTGCCTCTACATGGTTTATGTCCTTTTGTGGTAAATAACTATTTAGGCGGTATTTACAAATTATTAAAACATTGATAGTTAATATATACTAGCTCTAAATAGACTTTACTTATCAAAAGAGTGGTTGTTCATTCAAATCTCATTCTGAAAAAATACTTGTTGAAAATCAAAAATAAATATCACCATCGTTTGTTCCTTTTCTTTTTATGAAAAAGAGATCGGTGATAGTCTCACGCCTCATGGATCAAGTCTACGAATTTCAACCAATTGAAACATCATATTCAAACCTTTAAATATATAAAGATACCTACCACATAGACCCAAATTGATCTGTCACTCTCTTAGTGAAGACGTAAATGGGTAAATACATATCACAGCCTGAACTTTGTATACTTCAGTAAAATCTTAAACCTTTTTTATCATCAAAATAAAACCAGTTTCTATCAATGACATAAACCTGAAAATTATTTTAACTACGCCTCACTCTACGTGTTGTTTATAGGTTTCATTTTCGTAACAGAAAATCACATAAAAAGTGATTACGACCAAGATTGGATGGATTAGATGAGCTAGTGGTAGGAAGGAACCATCTGGCTTACCATTCACATACACAAAAATTACTTTAGAAGTGGTGGGTCAAATCTGCTTACATCAATGATTAGGATAAAACTTACCTCACAATTCCAGCTTCTCCATATGGATAGATGAATCATTTCCCAACTTTTGTATTGATGTACTTTAAAATAGAAGCATCAGATTTTCTTTGTTTCTTATTAAATCATGTGGTATTCAGATTTTTTTTAATTTCAAATTGATCCGCACATAATCAATTGGGAATAAAGTGTAATATGAGTTATAATAGTTAAGATTTAATTATCAGACAACTTAATTTAATTTTTTCGGACTAATGGTTAGGACCGATTGGATATGAGTTGTTACACTTTCAACAAGAAAAATTTCTTTACCGATTTTTTAAAGCTCACCCAGATTTTCTTTGTTTCTTGAGAGTGAAATATTGATTAAAACAGATGCCTTGTTGGTCTGTTAAACCAATTATTACGTAGCCATATTGCCTATTTGAATAGTCTACACGGGTCCCTTCTTGTTTCACTTTTTGCTGATCACCCTCTAATCCAGTACTAATCTAACATTTGATGACCCTTTCACATCACTATATATCTCACTCCCTCCATTTTTCTCTCTCATTCTATCCTCTACCTCTTGAACATGGGAGTCATGGCATGCCACCAGACCAGTCACTCCGAATTTAATTCTCAATCAGAGTCGTCTAATAATACCTTTCAACGAACCAACTCATATTTGTGTTCGCAACCAAGTCTGCCTTCGGTGCCTCCACTTACCTCGCAAAACCATTTCTACCAACCCAACTTGGTCTCCGGTACCCGCTACCACTGCATCACAACACTCAAAGGTCACTCTTCTTACGTATCCTCGCTCACGCTCGCCGGAAAGTTCCTCTATAGCTACTCCTCCGATAAAGAAATCAGATCGTGGAACCGAAACCCTTTTGATTCTGAAATATACGGTGAAGAGTTTGGCAACAACGTTGTAGCTGTAGGGAAAGGTGCAGTGAAGTCTCTGGTTCTTTTGGCAGATAAACTCTTTAGTGCTCATCAAGATCACAAGATCAGAGTATGGAAAATTGATAGCCATGAACCTGATCATCATCAACAGAAGCTGTACTCACGTTTGACTACGTTACCGACGCTTAGTGATCGTGCCTTGAGAATTTTGTTGCCGAAGAACCAGGTTAAGATTCGCAGACATAAAACTTCGACATGGGTTCACCATGTTGACACAGTGTCTGCACTTGCTTTGTCAAAAGACGAGTCACTTCTCTACTCCGTGTTATGGGATCGGACACTGAAAATATGGAGAACCAGGGACTTCAAATGCTTGGAATCAGTAGCAAATGCACATGATGATGCCATTAACGCCTTCGCATTATCAAACGACGGAAATGTCTACACAGGATCAGCTGACAAGAAGATCAAGGTGTGGAGGAAAAGTTCAGGACAGAAAAGGCACACCCTAATTGGCACACTAGAAAAACACAACTCTGGAATCAATGCCTTGGCACTAAGCTTCGACAGGTCTATCTTATATTCCGGCGCCAGTGACCGATCAATAGTGATGTGGGATAAGGACGACGACGAAAGAATGGTGGTTGTTGGGGCTCTCAGAGGGCATAAAAAGTCCATATTGTGCTCAATTGTGTTTGCAGATTTGGTCTATAGTGGTTCTGCAGACAATACCATAAGAGTGTGGAAAGGGGTTAACAGCAGTTACTCTTGTTTAGCAGTTCTGGAAGGGCATACCGGTCCGGTTGGCGGCGACTGTCGATTGTCACAACCAATCTGACACATCGTATGTTCTTTACAGTGGAGGTCTGGACTGTGATATCAAGGTCTGGCAGATTAATGTCCCTCTTCTCGAGAAGATCTGCTAGTTTCAGTTTTGTACAGGCGAAGGAAGAAGACAATTTGAATCTCTTCTCACATTTGTTTTTCGTATGTTTCAGATTCTTGTATGGATCCTATGTCCAAGAGGAAATTTCAATCAAAATTTCCGAGGCCGGAAGGGCTGTTTTGCTTGTAACATGTTTTTTCTTCAAATATGAATTCAAAGAGCGTTTTTGTTTTTTTTTTTTTTATCGACGTTTGACGCTAGAGATGACTCGAATACACACTAGAGCACATTACTGAGTATTATGAATTCAGCGAGTTGATAAATTTAAAACTAGTAATGACATAAGGACAAGTAAATGCACACAAAAGAATAGCACGCAATTAAGACTCAATTATTTGATCAAAATATGGGAAAATGTCCTAACTGTGATCATGGTGGTCCTGGCTCTGTCTTGTCGCTAATGTTTCTGCAAGTTGTTCGTCATTGCTGTTAGAAAATGGTGCAATAGAAGCTGCCTTTCACACCAAAGCAAGACAGTGGTAAGGTCCACAATGCCTTTGCTAAAAATCTTGGAAATGCAATTCTCTAACCAGTGAGCTTTAATAACTCTTAGTTTATTTCAACAAAAACAAAGAAGAAAAGAACTTTGAATTTATAGAAATCATTCTAGCTGTTTTGTGGGACTCAATGAGAGGAATGGAACCAAATAGACCTTTTATGCAACCAATAGACTGCTTTAGAATCTACTGATTCTTCCAATCAGTTTAAAATTGCCAAACAAGGATTTAGCTCAAGTTGGATTACTAGTGTTTTCTAATAACAATCCAACTTTTGTATAGAAAAGCAAAAGTAATCCTCATCTTTATTTATTTTCACTAATAAAATTTGAACCTAACTGACTTTATTGTTGAATATTCAATATCTTTAACATTAAAAAAAGTGGAGCAGTAAGAAATAAATTAAATAACTTGGTAGGTGTGTTTCTCCTTGAACATATTTAGGGAATGAATAAGACAGACAGACAAGTTTGGTCATTGATTTTTTAATGTCAAAGTACTTTCTTATAGTGCAATAATATAAAAACAACAGTTAAAAAGTTGAAAAATAAAGATATGCAAAACAAACAAGGCATTAAAATTGCTACTTACAAATAAAGAAAGAAAGAAATAAATATTTAGACACTTCATTATTGTAGAAGAAATGGGCACAAATGAAGGCTGCCAAAAAAGTCACAATGATTACACATAACCTAGTAATGTTTTGTCATGATCAGATTGATCTAAAATTTCTTCTGCTTAATTAAGTGGTGTTTAATTAGGAGATTAGCAGTTTGACCTGCTTAAGTAAATACAAGTGGATGGTAAGTTAGGTAAAAGTCTTTTTTCCTTTGCCACCCCTATTCTAACCTACTCTTTCTTCATATTTCAGAAACCACCCTGTATTATGGAAGATTATTACTTTGATTTAAGCTATATTATTCATCTAATAGGCCTTAATGCATATCTAATTTTTCTTAAAAAAAGATAAAGAAACACTATCCAGTCTATCCTTTGTATTGTCATCTAAAATCCAACTTTTGGATATCAATTATCTATCGTGAATGCACAAAAAGTTTAAGTATCAGACAAGATAATCACTTTCGAACTATCTGTAAAATAACTTGAGAAAAGCAGAAGCAGAGCCAGGACCAATGAATTTTATTTTCAAGAAAACAAAAATCTGGATGATCAAAATGATGGCCACAATATATGACTACACTGACAACAGGTACAAAATGTATTCCAGAAATGCACAATCGGCCAAATCTCAAACATTTTTTATGCACCTGCAGACAGTGATGCAAACCAGAGAGAGGAACCTTTATCTCACAAGAAAAATTGATTAATAGAACTACAACTAAAGGACCAACCAAAACCAAATAACTGGAAGTAAATTGCTTCACGGATTATGAACTTACCTTTTGCTTTGACATCTGTTTTCTCTTTATCAGGACTTAACAAGAATAAAATCTAACAGTCAATGTCCACCCTATCTATGCAAAAAAAAATTGGAGCATGAATTTTAATTGGGCTTTGCAGGCAATAAATCCTTCTTCCGTAGCTTAAATTCACATTTGAAGTGTCTAAACGTAGTTTAGTTTCTGATATCACATGCTCCTCAAAGGGCAGATTCATTCTTTTTTTCTTTATTTTTGTATACACCAGAAACTATATAGGAGAGTGACATAATTTTCGATATAGACAGGAGAAATGATTTCCTAATTTTCATTCACTTTTGCAAAATTCAAAATGGAACTTTTAGATTGTTAGGATATGCAAATTACAAGTATTTGGGCACAAATTTGCCATAAGCGCAGAAAATCAACATAACTACACAGCAGGCACAAGACAGCCTTTAGATCATCCAATATGGCAATATCCAACTTCTCAAAAATGCATGCCAAGCTACCTCATTTACTGTGCCAAGAATTTGGAAGTACATGCAACCTATACATTTCCAGAGGAGCAGAGAAAATGACAGTAATAGCAGAATGGTCATTACAATGGTAACTTTGCCGGGATCCCTAGATCACGAGGGTACTTCCTTGGGGTGGTATGCCCTTTTGCACATATGACAGCAGTCCGCTGTCCATAGGGACTGTGTGATTCCACTGAAAATGTATGAACATAATTTCAACAAGGTGGCAGATAAATCTTTGACAAAATATGGTCAAGTACGACCAAATTGATAGTTTGATACAAATTTCAGATGATATTCAATGAATGAAAGAAATTATAATTTACTACCACAAACATCTGTCGAGACTGACAACATAGGATCCAAACCTGAGCAGAGTTTCAATAGAGATCCACCCATCAACTGGATTGATCTTTCTGCACTTCTAACTTCATCCTGGGCACAAAAATCACATACAAGATTATTGACAGCCCCACCATATGAAACATCAGGAAAAGGAATTTAAAAAATTAACTGAAATTCTAGTAGGCAATAACAAAATGCTTGATGATTGAGCAAAATTAATTTTGGTAATCAACATAATAAGCATATATTTATACTATGTCAATAGTCCGATAATTTTTTGAAGGTGTATGCATAACAATTTACCAATATAAGAAAAGAACCAAACAAATACTGTTATATCTTAAAACTGATTCTAAATCTCTCTGAAGAAATCCTTTAAAAATTAATGGAATAAGTTAAAAGAAGGAAGTTAACAAGATTTCTTACACTAGAGCATAACCTAAAGGTAGTTCAGCACAATTACTCTCAGTTCCATTTGGTCAACAGGTTTCAGTGTATAGATACTTTTTTCCCTTCTACACTCTCTCTTTTGCTCTGCTTAAGTCATTGCATATGATTGGCAGTTATTTCATTCCTACTAAGTCTTTGGTTCCTTCAACAGTAAGAAAAATCTTCACAGATGTAAATGATATCCAAGCGGTTTCATTTTTCCGGCAGACAATCCCTAGACTAACTGACATTCTACGCTCACCAGTTATTTGTTAGTTCCCTAATATTTTCCACGGAATTGAAATATTAAAATCATAAATTCTCAGGTGTTTACTGTCTGGTTTTAACTAACACAGAACTTGATGGTTTCTCTTACTTATCAACAAGCAGTCACGTTTATTTATTTGTTCATGGACATGTAATTTCAATTAGAGAACATGTGTAATACATTGTTATTTGTTTTAATGGAAAAATATTGAAGTTGCAAAGCTTAATAGCATGACAAAGGAAACATACTTGAGGATCATGGCCTTTTGCAGCTACGAACAACCCACCAACACGAACAAAAGGAAGACAATACTCCGCTGAATTTCAAAAGGGAATCAAGCAGTAAACTCCCATTAGAAAACCACAAGCACACATAAATCATTAATATCAAAGGAGATCGTATTCACCTAAAACTCTCATTTCTGCAACAGGTCTGGCCATCGCTACATCAAATTGCTCTCTAAATGAAGCATTGTACCCTAAATCCTGTCCTATAAGAAAGTTTTCACATCAACGACTATAGAATGAGAAAATGTTCACTAGAAATTCAAATTTTCAGTTAAATTAAAAATCAAAACCAAACTATTAGAATTTAGACCACCTATGGTGCGATGCTAAGTAAAAACCAATACTCCGTCAGGGTAAGAAACTGATGCTTCAAACCAAAAAGGAAAGAAATATCAAAATTTAACAAGAGAGAAAAGTACCTCTGCTCTTCCCCTGACAACTTCAACATTCGATAAGCCAGTAACACTAACGGCATTCTCCAAGAAAGTGCACCGCTTCTTCATCGACTCCAAAAGTGTCACTCTCCAACCTACCTCAAAAAACACCAGCAATATATCAAAAAAAAGAACACAGTCA
>CAODLS013734351.1:0-11696 GCA_948243855.1 Flueggea neowawraea
ATTTTTCCGCTTTAATTCTGATCATATTTCACGTACTTTGGATACCTCTCACGTACGTGACATTCTCTGATGTACGTGAACATTATCTAACGTACGTGTGATCACTTCTCCCAACTTCCAGTAGCTTCTGTTTCAGCTCAAGATCGAACTCACGTACTTGAGACTTCATTGACGTACGTTACATTCACACACGTACGTGACTTTGGAAACACGTACGTGAATCTTTCTCAGATCAAATTCTGCAGTTTGTTCATCATCAAAACTTAGAGAAATCTCAATGTTGACCACCCTTGATCCAACAATTTCCCTCTTTTTGATGATGACAAAATACTTAACTCCCCCTGAATAAATGCATAAGAATTTGAAGATCGAATCAAAGTTTTTAGCCTTGTTCATTTGGTTAGCTCATCCACATCAATAAGTATGTTAACTTTTGATTTTACTAACTCCCCTAAGATTGTGCATCATTTTAAAATCGATTCTTTCTTAGCAAATATCAATTTTAACCAATTGTTTTTAAGCAATTTATTACATAGCATACCTCTTCCCCTTTTTGTCATCGATCAAAAAACAATTACGAAACATATTCAAGAGAGACATCAAGAGTCATCGTAGATATAAATATAAACCATCATGTCGAGAGTACAAACATCAATATATAATATTTGAGTTTAATGATTTATAGTTGTTGAAATAGAAACTGCCCAGATTGATATGTCAATGACCAAAGTCTATTTTCAGGATTGAATTATGGAACCATAGAGACGATATTTGCAAAGTGTTAAACATAAAACGTTAAGCTGTATATTTGATTAACAATTATACAAAACGTCAGAAATTGAATTTGAGTGTGTAGCGAAATGAGTTGGGTGAAACTGAGCTGACCAATGGAAATCTTTATAATCGAAACACTAATTTTATGAAATTAGTGTGATTTGGTTAAGAAGCTTTGTAATTAAGCAAAAAGAAGTTGTCTAGCTCAATTTATTAAGTCTACTATCATTATTGTTGCATTGAATTTTTATGTGTAAGCACTGTGTTTGGTTTGTTTAGGAAATCAAGGAATCAAAACTCACCATAATAACATTGCTCTTTAGCTCGAAATCTTTATTATCAAACATCATGGATATGATTTGAAATGTTATCAAATATCATTCAAGTGAATATGTTGATGAAAAGTGAATCAATGACATGAGCATTTGAGGACTAAGAGGTGGACTTGGCCTATATGTTTGAGTTCCTATATTTTTACCAGTTTTGGCCGCTGAATATTTTTGGAGTCTTTACTTCTCCATCATCTGATATGGCATATGAAAATATTGATGTTGTCATCTGATATGACATATGGGAACACGCAGCATTTCATTTGATAAAATATGTTATATGAACAATATGTTCATATGATATGATATGTGGACCCGAGTCGAGGGTCATCATGTGTAGGCCAAGATTCAAACTAAGAGAAAAAAATGCATTCATAAGAACAATTACATTTTGTATGATTTATATTTATGATGGTTTTGTTTACTAAGTAGTGACTCATATAAAGCACTATTATTTTTTTGATTTAGCATTGTAAGATTTTGAGGATTTGATCAAGCTTAAAGCTGAATGACCCTTACACATGGATCAAAGGTCACTCGCTTGGGTCACACACTCTTTCTCCTCTATATCATGTTAATTGTTGCATATATAGTATAGAGAGTGTCTTTTGGGTTTGTGTGAACTTTGTTAAACTTATGTGTTATTATGTTTGTTCTTTAGTGTTGCATAATTGTATTAGTATATATATGGAAGTGAAAGGATTAGACGTACTTAGTGGTATCAAAGTAGGAATATGATCATTAAGGAATATGACAATATGCATAATGAACATGATGTAAAAATGCATAGTAATATGATTGTATTTTCTATTATGAAGGCAATTAGAAGTTAAAACAAGAAGACAAGGTTCAATTAGTACATCACATTGACAAAATGCATCATCTGCACCTCTCATAACTAGGGAAGCAATTGATCTTAATGCTCCCTTACCTCAAAATTTAATGGAAAATCCAAACAGATAATATGATAACTGCGAAAGCAAGGTGCAGAAGAGTTTTTAGGTACTATTGATCCTCTAATTGTAGAGACGTTGAGACGTACTGAAAAGATTCTAAATGAAATGTAATTGCATTCCAAAAGACAGGTATGACTATGCTACTTCAACATTGCAAGGTGTAGCTTGGAGTTTATGGGAAACAGTTTCGGTAGTCAAGTTTATCCCGCAAGACAAGATCACTCAATTCTATGGGGAAGGACAACACAAGTTACTAGTCTTCCACTAATGTATAATCATTGAGGCATACAACACCCAGGAGAGTGTCATGGGAGGACATGTGCATTCTTTATATGTGGATATTTTGATAATTTTATTAAGGTTTACCCTAAGAATATAGAAATTGGTAAAGCTATTTATGACCTTACAGTAGAAAAATCAACAATGAGTAAAGCTGATGGTGGTATAAGTAGAAGTAGAAGTCGTGGTAGATTGGGGACTATGGCAAAGGTGTTGACACATCGAAGGCACAAAATTCTAGACCTCAAACCTAAACAAGAGTACATGCCAGGACACGTCCAAAGATAGCTAATGTAGTAAAGGCTATTAGTGATGATTTGATATGGTTATCACAAGACAGATAAACTGAAATTATCATTGAACTTATCCCAGGAGAACTATTCTACCATACCTCTTGGCACTTGGCACCAATTAAGCTGTAAGAATCAAAGAAATATATCCAAAACGTTCTTTGGTGTTTTTTTTTTTTATCATAGCAGGTGATTGACTCCCCGCAAGCACATGGGTGTCAATATAGTTTTATCAAGGAGTATTCCAAAGTTACTAAATCCTAGGGAATGTGTACTAATAGTGATCAATTCGTAAAGCAAAAGCAGTAAAACACATGATTTAGAATTTGGGGTTTGTCGTATTTTTTATTAAAAACAAAAATTTAATAAACACAAGTAGTTGAAAATGAAAGGAAATAATCAAATAATAATAACATGTTAGGACTTTCGAGATTTCATCTAAGATTCTTTATTTCTATATTAATAAATGGGATTTTGGGATTGAGTTTCTCTTCACTAAACTCACTTAAAGCATCTCTCAAGTTCATTTAAGCAATACATACATTTACTAGGAGGGTCCTTTCGGCCTCACCTAACTAAACTAAGTTTACCAAGTCTATGAGAATTTTCATTGAACACCTCACATGCACTTCTTTTGATTCGTCAACTAGTTTTATCAAAACTATCATCATGGTGATCAAACATAACAATAGTCATATAAAACAAGTCATTAAATCAAATCCAAGCGCATTCTTCAAATATAGAGCAAAAGGCACAATATCCATCAAGCAATCTTCAAATATTGAACATAAAACATAATACCCATTCATTAATAAGAAAATATTCATCAAAAGTTTGCATATCTAACTCCTAACAAGAAATCAAGCTACCATTATAATAGAAAACAAAATAAAACAATCTAAGCTACCATCTCCAAGGCCATGACCGTGGCCTCCTCTGTCTTGCCATTATTATGACATTTTTTGAGCCATAGGAGGCCATCGTCATGGCCTAGGTTGTGGCGATGAAATCCACTCCCTTTAAGCCAATTTTTCTTGCATTTTTTTTGCATCATTTTAGCTCCTTCGAGAACTCCTTTTTCATGCCTCATTTTCATCATTTTTAATCCAAATTCCATGCATTTTTATTTACCCTACATAAAACATGAAAAAAAATATAAATTCATGGATAATTAAGTACACTTAGAGCCAAAATGCCATATATTTATGCTTGAATAACCATGTAAATTTATCATACATCAAACTCTCCCATATTTGCTTGTTTGCTTAATCCCAAGCAAACCAATTCTAATCCAAGGGAGAAGAATACAATTTAAATGAAAGAGGCAAGAGAATTCTTACACTATATAAGTATGCAAGTAAAATGGTCAAGAGAGGAATACAATTTACTCATCATTTACAAAAATCAAACCTTGACATAAATAAGTGGCAATTTCAAGAGTTCTTCCATCAAATTCTCTAGACCATTGGCATGTCTAAGGCTTAACTTCCCTATTGCTAAGTTAAAACATGATTTTCCTTTCGTTCTAGAGTAGACTTGACATCATTCATTCATTTTTCATGATATAAACAAGTTAGCAAATTAAGAGTCCTTGTGATTGCACTATTATTATCCTCCGAGAGTACTTATCATTTTCACCTCAGAGTTGGGACCCCATGTGCTTAATATTGTTCAGGTTCACCTTTAACAAGAGAAGCTTAGCTTTTTCACATATTCAAAATAAGCACCTTTCAATTAAATAATAGCCAAGTCTATTTTAAATTTTTTAATGCAATCAAACATTTAAGCAAATTTACTTAAGATCATCTTAGCAACAAGCTTGAAACCTTGTTTATGCCACCACTAGTCTAAAGTTGTTGAAAGACAACCTCTCAACGTTGCAACCTAAAAGTATCAATTTGAGATTCAAGTAACTAACAAATAGTATCAATTCCTCAATTAATCATATTTAAAGCATACTAACATGCTACAAAATTCCTCCAAACAATTCAATTCAAACTCTATTTTTGTCAAGTTTGATGCATTCTAAAACAAAATTTTAGGACAATTCAAGAAAAAATTGAAGCATTTTGAGGCAAAATTGACACAGAAGCAAAGACTATATAACTAATTAAGCATCAAGAAATCAATAAACCCCTTCCTCATATTTATTTTGAACATTGTTCCAAGGTTCGACAAAGTAAATCCGGATCATTTCTAACAAGAGAAATGAACATGGGGACAAGTCCAATTTTCAATATTAAGCATTAAAGGTAAAGAGAGATAAGGTTAAGAAAGCTTCTCTATTTTCTCCTTTGCTTGCTTTTGCCTTTTCCTTAAATGCATAGCTTCACTTTAGGCAATAGACAACTAAAGTTAGGAGACACAAGTATATAGGCATGATATAGGGCATGTGGTTATGAAAGCATATAACTCACTCCTACTTGCTTTTATTCAATGCAAACTAAAAAGACAAATGCATAAACTAAAAGATAGCAATAGTTTGATGTCATTGTGGGTAGAAAATAGTTTAAAGTCATTTCGAACGGTGATGTTGGAGCTAATTGGGATGCCAGTCCTTGTGATGGACTTCATGTATGGTCTCAATCGTTCGCCATTAATTTTAATTGGTTTATGATCATTAAGGAAAATATCAATGGCACCACATGCATGAATTTTTAAAATAGAAAATCGAACACACCATGGAAGTTTTGGGTTCCAATGAACATAATTTTTTGGTGGACAATACAAAACACTTTGACCCTTAAATAACTCACCCTTTAAAACAAAATCATCACATTCTTTCTTGATTGTGGTGTGGTCGATTGGTTTTATCGTTTAAAGCCAAACCCTTTTCAGCATTATTTCACTTCTTTGCATTATGTTTTGTCTTTTGGTCTTGTTCTATTAGATGCTTTCTTGGTTTTGCATTAGGCTCTCCATTTTTCTCCTTAGCACCTAAAGATTATGATGTGGTGTTTGTGGACAACATGCAACAAGTGTCTATTATTTTACCATCATCATCACCATCCTTAAGTGAGGGAATTTTTAAATTACTAAAACCATTAAAGTCTTATGTATCACTCCCTACTCTAAAATTCAAATTTTCAATGTTCACATCAATTAGAGCTCTTCCCATTGCTAAAAATGGTCTACCAAGAATAATGGGGAGCTCAATAGCATTATCCATTTAAAGCACATAAAATTCAGCGAAAAAAAAACTTACCTACCTTTACTAAGATGTTCTCTACAACTCTAAGGGGGTGTTTAATTGATCGGTTGACAAGTTGGAGTGAAAAGGTTGTCAGCATAAGTTCTCCAATCTCAAGCTTGTTGAATATGGAGATGGGCATGAGGTTAACCGATACTCCTAAATCACAAAAAGAATTCCTAATCCTATAAGTGACAATAGTAGATGGGCATGTACTACCTACAAATGCAAAGGAAAAACAACAATTAAACAGAAAGAAAGATAAGATCATAATTAGTAGCATCATTCCCCGGCAATGGCGCAAAAAACTTGATTAGATCACTGCAAGCACATGAGTGTTGATGAAGTTTTACCAATGAGTATTCCAAGGTTATAGAATCCAAGGGAACGAGTATCAATGGTGATCAATTCATAAAATAAAAGCAATAAAACACATGATTTAGAATTTGGGGTTTTTGGGATTTTTTTATTAAAAATGAAAATTTAATAAACGCAAGTAATTGAAAATGAAAGGAGATAACTGAATAATCATAAAGCGTTAGGACTTTCGAGATTTCAACTAAGATTCCTATTTTCTATGTTAATGAATGGGATTTTGGGATTGAGCATTCTCTTCACTTAACTCGCTTAAAGCCTCTCTCGAGTTTATTTAAGCAATACTACATTTACTAGAAGGGTCTTTTCATGTAATTTTATTAAGTCTATAGGGAATTTCATCAAACACCTCACTTGCATAGAATATGTCTATCCTAAATCATGTAAGTTTAATGCTTGTAGACCTTACCTAGCCTTCTTCTTTTGATTCATCAACTAGGTTTTTCAAAACTATCATCATGGTGTTCAAGCATAACAATAGTCATACAAAACAAATCATTAAATCAAATCCAAAGTCATTCTTCAAATATAGAACAAAAGGCACAATACCCATCAAGCAATCTTCAAATATTGAACATAAAACACAATACTCATTCATTAATAAGCAAATATTCATAAAATGTTTACATCTCTAAGTCATAATAACAAATCTAAGCTACCATTATAATAGAAAACAAAATAAAATAATGAATAAGAAAAACAGAACATAGTTACCAACTTAAAATATAAAGAGGATAGAAGAGAAATTGATGTAGAGGAAGACTCTTTTAGTCTCCTTGAAGAAGAATCCCTTAATCTCTTAGCTCTTCTAATCTTCTTGATTCCCTAACCTGCAAATCCTATCTAAGAACAAAAAGAGAATGTTTTGTGGCCTAGAGAATCTTTTTGGAAGGGAAAATAATAGGGGTATTTATAGCCTCATGTGACCTCAAACCATTCATAAAATTCTACCATAACTGCCCCATAAATGTGCTTTGGTCCCCACAACTCTTTTTCTTACCGCCACTTTTTGTCCCCTCATTCTGGGTAGGCCACAATCATGACATCTCTCGACCATCAAAGCTTGGCCGTGGTATGGAGGAGGGCTTCGTGGCCATGGCCTTTTGGCGACGGTTTAGAAACACATTGGCCATGGCCTCCAAGTCCATGACCATGTCCCTCTTCTATCTTGCCATTCTCTTTCCATTTTGTGTGCCATGGGAGGCCATGGTCATGGCCTAAGGTGTGGTGATGAAATTCACTCCCTTTGAGCCGATTTTTCTTCCATTTCTTTGCATCGTTTTAGCTCATTTGAGAACTTTTTTTTCATGCCTCTTTTTCATCACTTCAAATCCACATTCCATGAATTTTTATTTACCGACATAAAACACGAAAAGAATATAAATTCATGGACAATTAAGTACACTTAGAGCCAAAATGCCATCTATTTATGCTTGACTAACCATGAAAATTTATCATACATTAGCAGGACCATTAGCCAAGTTGTTAAGGAGAAAATGTTCCTTTTTTAGTAGTCGGATGCATGCTAGTAGAGCTTTGATGAATTACACCAACAATTGATATCAACATCGATGTTAGAGATTTCTATTGGTTATATGGTTTAAAGTCATTAATGATGCATGTTATAAAGCTCCAAGTTGTGTGCTTATGCAATGTTTCATGTCAATTAAGACCATATGAGTTTTACCTAGTGCATGATTCAGAACTTAAAATAGTTATTTTTGCAATAAACAGTTTGCGACATTATTTATATGGGAAAACTCTCCAAATCATCATTAACCATAAAAGTTTGATGTATATAATCACACAAAAATAGCTAAACCTAAGGCCACTCTTAGTAGATTTGAAGAACCTAGAACATGAGAAAAGAAGAATAAAATTGTAGAGAAAAAGTTTTTGGTGCTGGTGTTAAAAAGTCACGCACAACTGATATGCTTTTCATTACTTTATAGTTGACCAAATATATAAACATGCTTAGCTATCCAAAAAAGTAAAATAAAAAGTGCAGAAGAGTAATCATGCTTAGATTACTTGTCTACACATCCAAACATAGCTACTACAACTAACATAAACTAACAACAACTAAACATTAATCTAGTTACATCCACTAGAAAGATAACAATTATAGCAACGACAAAGATAACAGATGAACATAACTTGAGATGGACTCAACTTCAATTGATGTGGTCACAAATAGACACATATGAGCATTGATGAACACAATTGGAATTTAGCTGCATAAAAGTCATGGCTTTAACACTTCTCTTTGACTTCAATGCTGTTGACACCAATTCCATATTGCTGCTTGTAGCTCTTCACAACCAATCTTGCTTTTATTTTGTTCATAGAACAATAGGCAATCTGCTTGACTTTGTAAATCCATTTTGATTCACTCACATTTTTGTGATTTGATCTATCAACTAGAGACTAAGTTCCATTTTTCTCAATCTTGTTGATCTCCTCCTACATAGCATATTTCCACTCTTCACTCTTTTCAACATCAGAGTTGGTTGCGGCTCTACCATCGCAACATTGCATATATAATATACATTAGGCAGAGATCTTGTTCCTCTCACATGTGTATGATCAAATGAATCCTAATCCAACACATGTTCTTCATTTTGATCATCATCATCATCATCTTCATGTGTATGATCAAAGGAGCCCAGTTGCCTTTCAGATAGTAGTTTGGCCATTTGACCCACTTGACTTTCCACGTTGTGGAGAGATGCATCCAAATTTTGAATTAAAGCCCATTGGTTCATTAATGTATTTTCTATCTGGGTGAACTGATTTTTCCAAGGTCTTAACATATTTAGTTATCAGCTCCTTAAGACCAGGATTCTTCTCTGCCATAGATGGTTGTTGAAATCTTGGTGGATGAAATTTCCTTGGTTCATTTTGAATTCCCCAGGAAAATTTTGAGTGATTCCTCTAGCCCAGATTGTAGTTGGTACTGTAGGGATTGGTCTGAGCATTGCTCTTTTGCCCCCACGTAGCTCACATTTCCATGCCATCTTGAGTCCCTTTATTATCAACATAAGTTTCATATTGTGCGACAGAGAATCCATCCATCTTCTTGCTCAGAGCCTCAACCTGAATGGCAAACGCGGTTACTGCATCCACACGATACACTTCAGCGGGCTTTGATGGCTTCGCTCGTGCTGTGTGCCATTGATAATTATTCATGGCCATCTCCTCTGTCAAGTCCTGAACAACTTTTAGCGTCTTGTTATTCAATGTACCCCCAGCTGCAGCATCAATCATCTGTCTCGTATTATGGTTCAACCCATTGTAGAAAGTCTGAACCTATAGCCACGTCAGTAATCCATGATGTGCACACCGCCTCAACAACTCCTTGAACCTCCCTATGTGTCGTAGAGAGACTCTGACTCAATCTGTGCATAAGAGGAGATATCATTCCTAAGCTTTGCAATCTAGCGGGTGGGAAGTACTTCAACAAAAACTTCTCTACCATTTTCTCCTAAATAGTAATAGACCCCCTCGGCAAAGATTCAGCCACTGCTTAGCTCATCCCCTTAATGAAAATGGGAATAGTCTCAACCAAATTGCATCACTCGAGGCCCCATTGATCGTAAATGTATCGCAAATATTTAAAAAATTTGCCAAATGAGTATTCGGGTCCTTGTCATGCAACCCATCAAACTGTACCAACTATTGCACCATCTGAATAATGTTGGGCTTGATCTCGAAATTATTGGCTGCAACATCCAGTCTCAAGATGCTAGACTCAGTGCCCATCAAATTTGGTCTACTGCATTCTAACATAGTCATCGGATGGAATCTTGAATTTTCCTGAACAAACCTGCTAGGAGGCTATTCTCTCGGAGCTTGATCATTAGCCTCCATTACTTCCCTTTCTCTGTCTATCTCCTCTGCCCTTTGTTGGATTCTGTTTCTAAGGTTCTGAAGAGCTATTTGTTCGATTTCAGGGTTTGCCTCAATTAACCTAGAAGAATTTCCTTGGGTCATATACTAACACAAACGTGAAGAAAACAACAAAAACAAACCAAAGCGTAATTTCAAATAGGCAAACAAAAGAAAACGCGAAAAGAAACAATGAAGTACGAAACATAAATTAAACAAAAATAAACAGAAACAAAATAAAAGATAATAAAAGAGTAAAAATGGTTAGATTAATAAAGTACAAGTTTTCCTAATATCTTAGTCCCATCAACGGCGCCAAAAACTTGGTATTGTCCAGCCTACGCCTACAGATTAAAGGCAAGTAAACCTATCAACTATAGTATGTAGACCTCGAGTACTGGGTGTCATATCCCTTAGAGACTATAAGTATTAGCTACTCACCCTTACCCTATTATCTAACCTACAAATTCAATGGGTTTAGATTTAAATGCAAAAAGGAAATATAGGCTCACCAACACACAGCTAAACAACACGAAGAGAATAAAGAATGGAGCAATCAAGATGAGAGTAGCATCTAGATGTTAAATCCCCCAGGATTACCTATGTGAAACCCGACCTCCTTACTAAGTCACTCGTTCATGCAATTGGACCATAAGAATTCCTAAAATACATCAGCTTCTCTCTCGAGTTAAGAATTCCTAAAATACATCAGCCTCTCTCTCGAGTTAACTAACATCTAACGTCAAGTTGATTAATCGAAATCTCTTCCCAATTAAAACCCCCACGTCGCATTAACTATGATTTATGAATTCCCATAGTAAGTTTGACCTTAATTCGAAGTATTTACGTCGACCTATCTCTAGGTTTGCGTGCAACTCCTCTCACCTATGAGTGATTCTAAACACATGACAAGTCTCTCGATTCTCATGCATTCAATCAATCATCGAATCAACACACCGGTAGAATCAATTCAATAATAACAATAAACATCATAGGCAAGTCTCAGTTTATGAATCAAGCAACGAAATAATAAAGCCCAATCAATAGTTCATCATAGGGTTCATCTCATCCAGATGCAATAAGAATTTATTTCATGTTAACAAGGAATACAACAGCAAATAATAAAGGAAAACAAGAGAAAGAAAGGAAACCCATTGATAATCCTTCAATCTTCAAGCAATCCACTTAATCTTGATGTTGATTCACTCCAAGGTGTGTTCTTCTTGAAACCCAGCTCTCTCTCTAACCTAATTCAGTCTATTTTTGTGCCTCCAGTGTGTTCTCTCAATTGAATCCTGAAACCCTCATAAATAGCTTGATTTCCGTAATTTTCTGGGTGCACACGGACGAAACCCACGACCGTGTCTCGAATCACTCGACTGTTTCTTGCTTTTTCTTCCTCGATGGAAAATCCACAGACACGGGATAGTGTCCGTGTCTTGGCTTCGTATGCCCGTGTCCTTCATATCTTGTCTGTGTCACGCATTACCAACAGTACAGTGAGTTCCAAGGAAACGGACACGCCCGTGTCTGGTCCAGCCACGTCCGTGTCTTCATTTATTTGACATCAACATCATTCAAGTCTCCTATCTGTGTAATCCACCTGTGCCACGGC
>CAODLS013735186.1:0-15838 GCA_948243855.1 Flueggea neowawraea
CCTAACGTGCGTTATTATCTTCCCTACGCACGTTAGACGCCTTGATTACCCCTTTTCTTGATTTCTCAGTGCCTTACTTACGTTGGCCTAAAGCTTACGTACGTTAGGCTATCCTAACATGCGTTATTCTTTTAATTACGCACGTTAGAGGCTTGTTTTCTCCTTTCTTGACTTCTCTTGTTACCGAACTCGTGCAGAATCATTTTCGACGCTTAAGAACATCCAACCTTACAAAAATAACAGCTTTCAAATATCCAAACTTCATCTCGAACATTCGAGAATCAAATCATACTAAAACCATTCGAAATCAAATGTCGTTTCACCGGAGACCTTGTCAGAACTGGTCGGAACGCTACAGGAAAATTTCATCGGAACGGATGGGGTATTACAGAAACAAATAAAAAAAACGATTCAATTCAGTTTAGAGAAAGTCAAAAGTCAACGGTTCTTTTCGGTTCCTGTTCTATTTGGTTTGGATATTTAGTTCGGTTTGGTTATCTCCAGGACCCATGCTCAGCCCTAAATGCCATTGTATTAACAAGGGAGAATTACACAAAAATATTAAAAAAATACAAAATACCCAAATTCTAACTAATTAAAATCATTTCAGAAATAGAAACTCAAAATAATCCAATTTCAAAAATGTCAATTATGACCACTTTTTGATCCAGAAGTTTAACAGCATGTTGACCATACATCAAAAAATTAACAACGCACTAGAAAATTTGACTAGTTGCAAAATAAATACAAAACGAGAACAAATAAAAAATAAAACGAGTACAAAATTAGAACAAATTGTTCTCAGTATTTCAGATAAAAAAATGAGAACAAAACTGTTGCACTCCTCCTAAAATCTTCTAAAAAATCAGATCTTCTTCCTCCTTATGGTGCGACAGTTAAGGTTGTCGCCTCAGCCTACAACTATCTTCGATCCCAGTTCAAGAGCCCTGTAGACTCCTAAGAACCTACAAAACATTTCTCATAAACTACATAAAGCAATTCCCAAAATAAATCGCACAAAATTATTTCACCAAGTTTCAATGTCACTTCAAAGTAAAGATCCACATCAATTATATATAACTAAAGAAAGTAACTGATGAAGCTAAAGAACGAACGTGACATACCAGTAGATGTATACAATAGCTCTTGCTATATGCCCATCGAGAGTCTTTCTAGAGAGGAGGAAAGGAGGAAAGGGGCGAAGGAGAGAGGAGGCAAAGAGGATGGTGGTGGCGGGGGCAATGACAAAAGCAAAAGAGGAAGAGAGGTGAGAATTGAGAGTCACAAAAGAGAAAGAAAGAGATGAGGAGAATAGGGACACAACAAAGACAATAGAGAGGAGAGAGAAAATGAAAAGTATGATGAATTTTATAAAACGCGTGAATTACAACATCCTGCTGTATTTCAAAAATTTTAATTCTTATTGTTGCACAATAAAGATGAATAATATGTTGCTGCGTTACAGACATGTAGTGTAATTTCCTCTATTAACAATTGTGCGTCAGCCTTGTCGAAAATAATAACTACTTGCTCATCCTTCAAACCTACACTATCAAAATACATTTTCAAACAAGATCGACTAGTTTCATAGCGGTTTTGAGTTAAAGAGTTCAACTTTTTTTGATTATATTAGTATTTTATTAGTTGCAAGGATATCACTACATCAGTCTCATCTTTTTCGTCCCTCAATAATGTTTGTGTATATATATATATATACACATATATCTAAGTTGTATTTCTTTTTTCAATTAAGGATCAATCATTCATAGTTTAATTTTATCCTTCATCCCATTTCAGAGCTAAAGCAGCTTCCTGGTTCCACAAGTCATATTCATTTTTTCCCCTACTTGCTGATTCTATCAATCAGAGCAAATCTCATTCGCTCTCAATACTTAAGTTTTGTTTTGATCCGGATCATTTTCTCGTTTTCGTCAATTTTCCAGGCAAACAAGCACTCTGTCATTTTTTCACTTAGAAAAGGACAAGATTCTAGAGTGGATAGTTTGGTCAAGGTTGAAGCCATTTAGGAAATTTCTACGTTGATGACTATACCGCATGAATTGATACTTTTTCTTATTTTTGTGGCGGATGTAGTTGTAATCTAATATTAAATTCAATTGACGACGATTGCAGAATGTCTATTTTGTGATTATATGAAGAGAATATAACAAGTCTTTGTGTAAATAATTATTGGGTCAATGCACAAATTTCTCGAAAACTCATACAAGTCGGTCTTTCTTTTTCTCTGGAAGGTTAGCTATCACGCTGCCCTAACGAAATAAATTTAGATGATCCGAATTTCCCACAAACTCATTTCTTTTCGCTTGCCAATTACAGATTGAATATGTAGATCAAATTATATTAATGAGTTTTAAGATTTTTTAAAAAGATAATGTAACATGCTAATTAACACGGTTTAAAACTTGATAAAAATCACTTGTAAGTCTTGCTGAGCTTAAAGATTCCAATGAATTTGTACTAATAGCGATATTTTTTACTGAAAAAGTTGCATTTTTTATGTTTGGTTAATTTTTTAATTTCAGCGAACCTTTTTCAATAAGTGTTTGGTTGAAATTTTTGCTTCGTATGGAGTCTTTAAAGTACAATAATACCTCATCATTAAAATATTAAATTGAATGAATAAAAATAGACTTTACTTTTATATTTATAGAAACAAAAATTGTTAAAAGAAGTTTATTTGACTTTTAAGTTCTTTTATACCAATCATGTCAAAAATTATTATTTTTAGAGAAATTACACTTTTGTAGTGCTTTTCTGCAAATCTATTCAAGTGATTGATTTTTAAATATGATGACAACATAAATAAAAAATAAATTAAAATCTGTTGACAATTGTGAAAACATGTCTCTTGATCAGGAAAACAAAAAAAAAAGAAAGTGAAATCATGTCAAATATTTTCAATAATTTGCTTTTAAACGAAATAGGCAAGTAAACTCTTTCTTTCCAGAACCAAGAGCAATCTCTAGTTACGACTGTCTAATTCATTCTTACTCACTGAATTGTAAAATAATCTTCACTTCGTCTATTTTAGAGTTTTAAATTTGTGATTTTGGACGTGTTCCCGAACCAAGGAAATTGAGGGTTTAATGTTATCTCAAGCGGTGATAAAGAGAAGTGCGAAATTCCAGCTTCACACTGGTCTAGAACTCATCAAGCTTACTGAATTTACATATGATTAACTCAGTTCAACTCTGTACAGACATCTGCTTCAAAGACCTAAAAAAGGAAACTAGAGCAAAGACTAATGTTCAAATTTCCATGGAACACACTGAAGATTGTTGCAAGGACCCTCCCAAGTACTAGTGCATCCACCTTGAGCTTTTCCATCACAGCACTTGCAAACAACTCCCAGTGTTGCCAAGAACTTGGAGTAATCTACAAATTACATGCACAAAAAAACAAGTAAGAAACTTAATTAAAAAGAAAATCAAGAACTGGCCAAGATTGTGAAAGTGGTTCCTCTTTGTGACACCTACTTTCTTGATTAGGCATCAACTGGAGTGCCCTTGCATCTGCAACAACTGGTTTCTGTGATAAAGATTCATCAGTGACTATAAGCACCAGAAGGAGAAGAAGAAGAAGGTAAGAAGGCTTAGAGAAGGCCATGTTTGTTTACACTTGAAAAAGAAAGGGAAAATTCTGGGTTTTATGAGGTTTAGCTATGTTTGTGAGACAATAAGAAAGAGCAAGGTAGGTAAGGGGGGCTATTATATATGATAAACACGAGTAAAAACAAAGCAATGATGGGTTGTTGTTGTTGGTTTCTTTGTAATTTTATTTTGCAAATTGCAATTCTAGAAGAGGTGTTTCTTCCGTTTAAACTTGAGCACATAAGAGTTGTATACAGTTCTTTATAGTTGTTGGTATCCTAAACATATAATTATTTTTGAAAATAAAATCTTTGCTGTCGGACGGATGCTTCAATCGTACTAAATTATAATTAAATAATTTAATTAATGATTCAACTAAACATCAGAGGATTGTAGCCTTCTAGAAAACATGGCGAAAAAACCACAGGTTTACCAGATGCATACGTTTCTTGGGGTGGGCGGGAAAATTGCGTGGAAGTTTCCAAGTTATGGTCATGGGATCCGACAGCCACATTAAGCCACTTAGTTTATGCTTTTTCTGCCATATGATTATATCAGAAACAGTGTTGACAGGTAAAAAGAAGAGATTACATTGGAAACAGTGGCTATTTGGGCCTTATTTGCCTTGTGGCTCTGTGATCTTAAACCAAAACTCCCGCATTAACGGATTGCGAATTTAATTTTTTGGTGAAAACAATATATTTGTTTTACCAAAGATTTCTATTTATTTAATTTCTTCTAATTTTCATTTTGTGTGATTGTGCTTTTCATAGGCTCACTAAGACTGTATTTCTGGTTAACCATCCTTGATTTTGAAATCGAGAGTAATTTTGTCTTTTCATGTTTTTTGTTAAAAAAATAAACAGAATTGAGAGCGAGAGACCGGAACGAAGGATTCTGAAAATAGAGAGACCGTACAAGAGATATGGTCAAACCTCAGGAACCGCATCTTTTTCTATCCCTCTCTCTCTCTCTCTCTCTCTCTGTCACACACACCTCTCTCCTCTTCTCTCCCGTGTTTCTCCACCATTGCTCTCTCTCTCTATCGATCTCTTTCTGCTTCAAAACTTCATCTCTGTGTGCCTCTCTCAATCTCTCTCCGTCTCCTCCTCCACGCCGCCTCTTCTTCCTCCAACCCAATCCTTCTTCCACTTCTCACTAAACCCTAATATCCATCATCAATGTTCTGAAAATGAGAGGAGGAGGTGATTTTGGTGACAGCAGTGAACAACTTGAAGAAGAAGGTGGAGATATGGCCACCTTGATTTTTTCTTAAGCAAGAAATCTGAAGGAGCAGTTTGAAATGGAGATTGAGACAATTTTCTTTGGTAGAAATCAGTAGCAAATTTGATATCCTAGTTGAAATTGCAGTTGGGTTGCAAAGAAAATTGATTGCCCAGTGAATTGATCTGTTGGAATGGAGCTAAGCCATAGGTAATTTGAAAAAAAAATTGATTGTTGCAGTTGTTGGTGAATTTGCTTGTTGAAGTTTTTTTTGTGGTTTAAGAGTTGTGTAACTCGTTATGGGCAAGATTGAGTTATGGATAGGATGTGAAGAAGAACAAGGAGGAGTGTGGGTGGTGGAGGCGGTTGTGGATGGGTGAGGGATGGCGTTTGTGATGGTGGCGGAGGTGAGACAAGCAACGAAGGAAGATGTGTAAAGGAGAGGCTTTGGGGTTGTGGTGGTGAGGAGGCCAACGGTTTTGGTCTCAAGTTGGGAAGATGTTTTGTTGGAAGAGAGGTTGGTCAATTTTCTGTGTTGGTGAAGGAAATGAATATGTTTGTTTGGTGAAAAGAGTGTTGGTTGTGGTGGCAGAAGAGTTCTTGATTTTTCTCTGAAGCGCGTTCTTCATTTTTGTAATTTCAATTTCTCTGATGTTGATTATTGCTTTGATGTTGATTTGGGGTGGTTCAGGCTTGTCGGTGATGATTAACGGTTGGTTCACGATTGGCAGTGGTGTTGATGTTTTGTTGGTGGTGTCAATGATGACTACTGTTATAGGCTCTGGCAATGACGGTGACCGATGGTGAAGAGTGTTGATGACTACTGTGATGGTGAGAAGTGTATTGATTGATGGATGAAAGAGAACCGAAATGAAGGGTATTGAAAATAGAGAGATCGCACAAAAAATATGGTTAAACCTTAGGGACTGCAGTGGATTTTGCCCTAATTAGGGTAAACAACGTCAAACAATTATTAAAAGAGTGTGAGCAGCAGGCTTCGAACCTACACGGATAGAGCCCACATGATTTCTAGTCATGGCCGATAACCACTCACACCCGTGTAAAAGAATATGGCGCGCCTACATGAAAGCTTGCACTAACGAAATTTCTTTTAAACGATGATTTTAATAGACAATTTTTTTGACATCAAAAAAGATGTACTGTTTGTCTTACGGAAACAACAAAGATTTCTAGAGAACGTAGACTTGATCAAGAAGTACAGCAACTCAGCCACGACTTTGTGCGTATCGATGGGGATGTACGGAATATACACCGTTTAGGACTAAATATATTTGACAATGTGATTGGGAATTAAATCATCATATAGATGTCAAATAGCAACTTCTCTAGAAGAAAAAGAAGTTCATGGAATCACATTTCTCTTGGAATTGAATTGCTCATATACAGTAGCGAACGCATGATTCTAACTAAGTAGGGGTTGAATCTGCTCAATCAGAATACTGCGCTTGTACAAAAAAAAGTATATATATAAAAAAATTACATTAAATTTAACAAAATATTCAAATACATGTTCTAATCATACAATTTTTTTTTCACACTCGAATCAAGAGATGATAGCGATCTTTTATATACGTTCATGTTCTAATAAAATTAAGTCCAACCCAAATCAATTAACCTAGTAATTAAAATCTATTAAAAAAAATTAATTCCATCTATCAATCAACAATCATTCAACAATTGTATCCTAAGTACCCAACTTAAATCACAAATTGATCATCAATCATTCACAAAACCTAACTCCAAATAAAATTAAAACTTAAATTTTGTTCAAAATAGAGAGGAAATGAGATTAGGGATAGCTTACCTAGGGTTGGGAGGAACGTCTGTCGTCGACGAAGAAGGACGTGGCGGCGTGATGTGGAGGCTAGAGAGTAGAGCACTGGACAGACAGAGTGAAGAGAGAGAGAAATAAGAGAAGAGTCGAGGCAAAGCAGTGTCATGGTGGGTTGGTGGTTGTGCGAAATTAGGACTCGATGGCTGCGTGGCTTTAAGAGGAACGACGTTGTTTCACCCCACTGATTTAATTTTTTTTAAGCTACAGGGCAAAACGATGTCATTTTGCCCTGTGGTTTAAAAACAAAAAAAAAGTCTCATCTTCTTCTTCATACGAATAACACCTGCAACTCTACCTCAATGCCTCTTCAATGGAGGAAGCAGAGCAAAGGCCTGGTTCTTGGCGGAGCTCCACCGGAGGGGGGTCTTTAATGACACTCCTTGGCGAGAGCAAGGCTCGAGGCCCCTGCTTGTCTCTTCGTGCGTCCGCCTCTGCTCATATATAGGTTTTTTGATCATATGATCAATCCTACCACATACAAAATCTTTCTCCTCTAATCTAAAAAAAATCTATCTCCTACTAATTTTCTATTAGCTCCTTCCAAAAGGCGATTCTTAAAATATATTTTATATATTGCAAAATCAAATTTTAATATTAGGGAAAAAAAAGAAAAGATAAAGATTGGCATGTCTTTCATGCATGGATTGTAAATATATAAAGGTGTTTAGATTACGCATATTTAGAAGATTCTACTGTAGCAAAGTATTTTTCATCAAAATATGGTGTTTGTTTTGGATGGTAGATTGTTGAGTCAGCAATCTTAAAACAGGGCAACTGAAAAGAGACTAAAACTTGCTTCTTAAAATACTCCTTCAGGCTTCTAACATTAGAGCATTCTAATAATCTCCTTCTCTATTATATATTATTTAATTTATTTTTTTATTTATTTAAAAATTTAAGTTTATTTTATTTTTTTATTTTATTAATTAATATTTTATTATCAAAGAGTCAATATTTACTCTTTTTTTATTTAATAATAAAATATTAATTAACATGTTAAAAAGTAAAATATTTCATAAATTTTAAGATTAATTAGGATATAAAATAAATTAAAAAATATTATTTTAAGGAGTTATAATAAAAAAAATCTTTTGGTCATACTCTTATGCATCTCTTCACGATTTTCTACTTTTCTGTTCTCTACACATCTCCTCATGTGACAATTCATATATTTGTTCTTTATGACCTGTTTGCAATTTTGAAACAAAAAAACTTCTTTTCATTAATTAATGGACACACCTCTTTTTTTCATAAGAAGAAACAATTAAGTAGTTTAAAAAAGTACGAATTCTCCATTTTCTTTTAATCAATGCAGATAGTGATCTCCTTCTTGTTTATGACTTTATGAAATAAAAATTAAAATGAGTAAAAACAAATAACGTCACGGTCAATTTTTGTTTAGAAGAGTTTCTAATTTAATTCAATTTTAATAATTCTAATTTCTCTTCTTTTTTTTTTTTAGTTGAACAAGAAAAGAATGACAGAGTTTGTCATTTTGCATCCTATTAGCAGATATAATATAAAGGCAAATTAAGTTTAATCATTTATATGGTAAAATAATTAAAAAAAAACTCATTTTTTGTTTTTAACATAAAAAAATAGCTCTAAACAACATATTTCTAATTTTTTTCATGATCTTTTCTTTTTTTGAAATGAGTTAATGATCAATTTGAATTAAGTTTCAAATAGTTGTGCAACGTAAAAGAAACCAAGTAAAAGAAAATAGTCTTTTGACAAAGTTTTCAATCTACCCTTATTTACCAAATTTATCACAATTTACTAAACACAATTTAATTTTACAATCTGCTAAATCAATCTACTTAAAATAAACACACCTATGACAAACATACTAGGAGAGACAATTCTATTGCCACTAGATTGCGCATATGTACTCACTCAAACTTATTAGTATTAACCAAGAACAGCTGGTTGAGTTGGCAACCATGCTCAACTCGAGACTTGAAGGTCCCAGAGTCGAGCTCACCAAGGGATTGGAGGAATTCTTAGGGTACTTATAGGAATGATGTTCTTTGACCAAAAAACAAATTATTAGAATTGGTTTCATGAGATAGTCTACTTAGTGCAAATCATACTACGCTGCAAAAGCTCGGGCAGATTAGCGAGGAATACAATATAGGAGAGAATTTATTTACTTCATTTTCACAAAAACTTGTTTATATTACAAAATTTACTTGAAACCAGCAAGAACAACATGCAAAGGTTTAACTAGACAAAATCGCAGTTAAAACACTTCACTGTATCTACATTGCGTTTGGCGGCTTATATATATGATTCAAAAGCAAAATCATCCTTCCAAAATGCCTAAATGAAATCTGAATCATTCCTGAAATGCTCCAGGTCTGGATGAGTGCCACCACCTGGCCTCCGCGGGTTTCTGCAAGAAACAAATGATGGAAAATATCAACTTCCATGTCATGACATAGTATCAAGGTAACATTTGACTCCTCATTCCGATTCCCCAGGGCAAAACATCTCTTGACAAGAATTACAAGAGACCTGAAATTTCTGATAACTAGGTTCATAAAGACGAAACCCTTGGAAACTTAAGCAGATACAGACAACAGGTTCAACTTATTCAGCCAAGCATCAGGCGAGAATAATAACTATGGCACGTTATTGTGTTGTATAAGTAGAACACGATGGCATCATTTGTCTTCATCTACGCAACATTCACTGAGGCAGCCAACACATTATTCTCATATAAAATAAAACACAAAAAGGGAAGGAGCGAAGCTTTAAATATTTGTTTCTCCGATTTCATATTTTCCATTCCACATTCTTTCCTTAAGGCCTAAAAAAAAGAAAAGAATTCCAGAGAGAATTCCTTATACCTGACAAATTGACCTGGCTCGAAACTAGGAACCCCAGGAGCGCCATAAGGATCAAAACGAGCACCTGGAGGAACACCCCTGATAAAAATACAGTTACAATTAGTTCAATTAATAGAATAATAGTCTAGCAGAGAGAGAGGAGGGGAGAGGGAGAGGAGGAGAGATCTCACGGTTGTCCACCAGGAAAACCATGCTGACCAAAACCCTCCAACCAGCGAGGATCATTGGGTCCTGCCACAAAATGTAGGAGAGTAAACTCAAAAATTTTGACTAGCCATTCCTATAAACAAGTAAAAGATATTTTAAAAATCAGAACAGTTGCTGTAAGTTTTATGGATGCAAACCTATCAGCATGCCCCCACCCCCACCAAGACCCCCCCTGAAAAACATAAAAGTTGCTCAGTTCAAACTGGATTCACAAGATCGATCACAATTATCAATAAAGCAATAATACAGTTTTTTTTACAACAAAAATAATACAGTATGAGAACTACCTGTTCGGGAACACTCCAGCACCAGGTCCAGGATAAAGATCATTGCCACCAACAGGATTAACGGGAGGAATCACAACTCTAAATAGAAAGTCAAAAATATAGTAGAGCCTTAAAACTATTCAATCAAATCAAATCAGATGTTATAACTAAAGAAAGGGATCTAGAGCTCCATACAGCTAAGGAATTGAAATTAAAAAAGAACAAGGGTAAAACATGAAAAGCTCAACCAATTTATATACCCTGAAGGATTAATTTGGGGACCCACTGGTTCAGTAAATCCGATGCCAGCGTCATTTATATCACGCCTTGATCTATCACTTGATTCTGAACTGCAAAATACCATATTCTATAACACTTAAGAAGCAAATCCAAAACTATTATGCAGAATGATATTGGATAATTAACACTTCAGAATTGCAGAATGATATTGGATAATTAACACTTCAGAATTGAACAACAGATACTAGAACTCAAAAGATTTAGAGATATCTGTCACCATTTGTAGACAACTTGAGTACATATAGAATGAGTTTCACAGCCATAACCAACCAAAACATACAACAAGGTATATCAAAGAAAATTTTCTGTTGCAGAACACTTATAATTTCCTACTTGGCTTTTACAACACTTAAAAAAGGGAGAAACATGCGATCCATCTCCCCAACACCATAAGCATTACATTTTTCTGCGGTCAAACAAATAAATTTATGGCCAAAAGAAGTGCTACACGACAAATACACCATCTGAATACTATCAGCAACCAAATGGCTTACAGATAATCAGCTCACCTATCTTTCCAATCTGTAACTATTGGATTATTCACAATCACATTGTAGACAAGTTTTACCACGATTTCTGTTCATAATTATATAAATAAGCATTCGCATCTATAAAACATAATAAATGCAAAAGTAGTGACAAAACTTCTGCTACTCAATTACCTTGGACGAGCACTTGAAGTGCTAGGTTTCGAAGAACCGTTCAATTTAGAGAAAATCTGAGCATCCACATTCCTAACAAGTTTCTCCAGGTTCTTGAACTGCGCAGCATAATTCCCGCCTCTTTCCTCCCCGACATACTCACCAATACTGCGCAAAAACACACTCAAACCGAGGAAATTAGCATCGCATAACCATTAAAAAAACCCTAAAATTCAATTTCAGCGAAGAAAAACGCACTCAATTTCGAGATGAGCAGGCTCCGAAGCACCATCAGCCAAAGCATCAACCAAAAATTTGTCATTCATGACCAAACACTTGACCAGAAACTTCTTTCCACCTTTTTCCGGGTTTATATACACAAACGCATACTCATCTTCAAGTTCATTCCAATTATCTATCCCTACTTCTTCTACAAAAACAATATTAAATGGATAAATTAAATTACATACTCAATTTTTATCATAGAAATCTCGAGAAAAAGAACGAGCCGCTTGAGTACCGGTGGATGAGGAGGAGGAGAGGGCGGAGTCTGAGAAAGCCGGAGGGCCGGTGGCAGTGAGTGAGTAACCGGCGGCCACGAAAGAGGCGTGGACGGCGAAAGCAATTTTGTCTTGGTTGTTTCTGAAGGACGGTCTGGATGCCCTAATCACTGCCATCACTGATTTTTCGTTCGCCATTGCTTATTCTCTGATTATCACTACTCGCAAAAGCGGTTGAGGATTCTTGGTTTATGAAGATCAATCAAAGAACAGAGGAAGAGAGCCGGAGAACGAGAGAGAGCTAGTTTCTGTACTGTGTTCGTCGAATATCTGGTTCGGTTGGCTTATTTATCGTATCAACCGACTCATAATACGCTTATCACAAATCGATAAATGATCGAATCGGACAATCGGTTTCATCCGGCAAGGGCAATACTAAGGCGGTGTGTAATGCGGCTAGGATCCCGTATCGGGATCTTAGATCCTAGCCGCTGACAGATACGTTACTGCATCTCATGTTATAGCGCGTTCTCCCGTATGGGATCCTAACCACTGACATGAGACGCGTTATTGTGTCTCTATGTCGTAGGAGGACGGGCTACATGGTCTTCGCGCCTGACACATTATTTTTTTTAAATCAAAATCTGACCGTTGGATTGTTTTGATCTAACGGTCAGATTTATTCCAACGGGATTAAAATAAAATTGTGTTTAGTAAAAAGTTAAGTAAGCGTCCTGTAAGACTCTTAAAGTAGTCCATAGGTTACGAATGAAAAAACTGAGGTGTTAGGAACTGGGGACTTTAATAAAATAACAACAAAAACGCTGAGCAGACGTTTCACGAGACGAATTCGGTGACCGTGAGTTATGAGTAGCCTAAAAGACTAGAATAGGATCCACAGTCCAATCATATTCGTCTCAATGTTTTGGTTAGGCCCATCCAATCTTTTTTAGGTACAATTACATTAACGTCTTTGTATTTTATTGTAATTTTTAATTACATTCTTAATTTTTGAAAAAAAATTATTGCATTTTTACTTGCAAAATATGTCAATTCAGAACATATTTTAAATACTTAATCATGATATTACAAGTTTTGTACACAATATTTATGCAAACTGGAAGAAACAAATATCAGAATTAGGTATTCAAGATGTGTTTTAACCTGACGTAATTTACAAACAAAGATGCAATAAAAATATTTTCAAAACTTAACGACGCAACGAAAGATTATGATAAAACACAAAGACACCACAATAAGTGTGCCTTCTTTTTATTTTGTGTAAATTACATTTTGTGATACGGTCTTTATATCTAGGTCTTTCTTCATATTTCAGTTTAGGGTTTATAGCTTGTCATAATTTTAGAGATAATAATTTTTTCCATTAATTTATATTACCCAACCATTAATGTTTACTTATTTTTAATGAAATTCAGAATAAGGGCAATAACTATCACTTTTAACAATTAACAATGATGAAGAAACTAAAGAGGTGGAAATAGGAGTTGTCAACGAGAAAAACAAAAAAAGGGATTGAGGTACGATAGACTTTAGTTACTATAGGTAATTAAGTGTAATATATTTTAAATATTTATATATATTATATTTAAAATGATATATTTATGTGTATATGTATATGTATATATATAAATCATTTATATTTATCATTTGAACCGATGAGTCGGTTTTTTGTTTAGTTCGATGGTTAGTTTGGTTTTAATAACACTGGTGATCGAGTTCTCGCAAGTGCGCAAGAGTCGATTGTAGTAATAGAAACCTAAAGAATATTATTAAGTATTGTCTCCACATGAAACGATTCTAATTGTGATCAAACAATAAAGTAAAAACAAAAAAAAACAAATTGTTGTTTTTGGGTTTTGTAAATAAAAAGCAAGTAAGAAGTTAAAACAAGTTCTCAATAATAGAAAAGTGTTATGGCCTTCGAGATAAAACCAAATATCTAGTTACCAAATGAATGAAAAAAGTTTTTAAGACTGGATGTGAGTATTCTCTCCACATGACTTAGTCAAGGCCTCTCTAGAGGTTACTCGAGTCGTCCTTACGCTTCTTAGGTAGGTCATCTCGGCCTCAGCTAGTAAAATTAGGCTCTTTAGGTTCATTGAGGAATTTTATCGAACACCTTGTAAGCATTAAGTACCCCCACTCTAGCACATAACAAGTTTTATGCTAGTAGACCTAACCCAAACTTCATCTCTCAATTCATTATTTGAGCTTCTCACAAACAACATTGTGGTAGTTGAGTATAACATCATTCTATTCATAACAAGTCATAAAATCACCACCAACAATAGATATATCAATAAAAGTATAAATAACAATAGATATGACAATAAAAGCTCATAACCCAAAATAGTCATTCATTCAAGCAACATTAATCCATGGTTTACATCCCTAATACCCTAACAAAGAACTAAGTTACCATATTTACACAATAAAGCATAAAGCAAGAAATAAATATCTTAAACATATTTTCAAACAAAGAAAACGAAGACAAAAGGGAAGAATAAAGCTTCTCTCAATAGTGATGAAAGACCATCTTCAAGCCCTCTTCTATTCCTCTTCAATGTTTGGAATCCACCTTGGAAATTGATGGGAGAGAAAATTCTCTCTTTTTTTAATGTGTGTGCTTGTCCAAAGATGCCAACAATGGTGTAAAAGAAGTGTAATTATACCCCTCTTAGTTCCCTACAAACCCTATAAATAATCTCCCAAAAATGCTCTTCACATGTGCCTTTGTCCCCACAAACTTTTCCATTCTCGCAAGACTTCATTCCTTTGGCATTTGAGGGCTATGACAATGGCCTTGGGAGGCCATGATGATGGCCACTTACTGTTTTAAAGTGCAGGCTGTGGTGGAAACACCACAACCGTGGTGGTTGCCTGTGGTGATGCCACCCTCTTTGGCCACAGCCATGGCATGAAATGCCATGGCTGTGACTCTTCTTTGACATTCCATTTTTGATTGCTTTTTGGATAGTAGAAGGACATGGTCATGGTGTTGAAAGGCCATGATTATGGCATTGGGTGTGGCCTCCAAAATGGCTCCACATCATAGCTATGATGCAGAGTGTGGCGACGACTATGGTGTACTTTGATCCAGTTTTTTTTGCACTTAATTTGATTGATCTTGCAACTTTTAAAACATATTTTTTTATGCATTTTGCTTCTTTTTTAATCTTATTCTATGCATTCCTCATCACCTTATACATTTATACAAAAAATGTGTAAATTTGATAGAAAATACATGCACAAAGTGTGATAATGTTTGGAATTCTTCCTAGAATACAATGTAGATTTAGCATACATTAACTGATAAACATCATATCCATATTATATAATTTTAAAAGAAAATTATGTAAATTAAACTTGATTTAAAAAATTATAGAGTTTCTTTTTTTTATTGTATATCATTAGTGTTATTGTTGTGGGATATAGGTTAGATTGTGCCCACTCCTTGATCCTGCTTAATTCGGACTTTCTAATCGAGGCGATTAAACTCATCTACCTTACCAACTACGATCCCTTCTCGGAAACTTCTATTGTTGCACTGCCATCACTAGAAACCTCGGTTAGCTAGGATCCGGGTACTTGGCATCACCAATTCGGCCCTAAACTCGGAAGGCCTTTCGGAACCAAAGCCCTCAAGATAGCCTAAGACAACCTGCCACGATATGACCACCGCTGCCATGTTTGATAATGGCATATTGCCTTCCAGTACACAAGCGCACTCAGTACCAACAGCACAGTGGCAATGCCGCACCTCCAATGTCTAGTGGCAGATGTACGAGCCTTTCAGCATGCGCCTCGGAACGTAAAGAATAACAAAGTCTCCACACGCACTTAGATGTTCTCCAAGATCAACATCAAACCTTAGGAGCATAAAATTTAAATTCCTCACCATTCTTATCAACTTATCCCACCCATTACATGCAAACTCTCAATTCTCATGGTTTTAGGCTCTGCGACCACCTCTGATTACCACCCTTCATCAGTTATTATGTTGGGACAATTTTTTCTGTTCATTTGGAATTCTTGCATTTTCAATTCGATATTTAAATTTGTACACTTTTAAAAGAAGTAAGCCCAGATGCATCATCCTTTTTTTGGCAGTAGATCTTAGTTTAGAGCTAAAAAAATTGGAAACTAAATATTTCATTAATAATTTAATTTCTTTACAGCATACCTTATCATTTTTCCTATGAGAAAATACATACACACAAAATTAATTATTATCAATCTCTTTGTGTCTTCCTGTAGCTCTAATGTAACAAAAAACCGCCACCAAGAACGCAGTGACAAGACCACCAAGAATCACGCCACCTCCGGCCACCGACTTATCCAGCGAGCGGTGGTGATGCCTT